>KN835358.1:1278-43884 GCA_000827255.1 Suillus luteus UH-Slu-Lm8-n1
GGATCTGGCTTCGCGCAGGATGAAGCCCAGCTTCGTGCTCTATGTAGCAAGGCATTTGCGACAAGCCCTCAGGTGCTCGTGGAAAAGAGCATGAAAGGTTGGAAAGAAATCGAGTACGAGGTTGTCCGCGATTGTCGCGACAATTGCATAACTGTTTGTAATATGGAGGTAAGCATCACTTTTCGCTCAATCACGCATGCATCATCTCATGGTGCCATTCTAGAATTTTGATCCCCTCGGTATACATACTGGAGACTCCATTGTGGTCGCTCCCTCTCAAACGCTGTCTGACTCCGACTACAACATGCTCCGAACAACTGCGATCAACGTCATTCGCCATCTTGGTGTTATCGGCGAGTGCAATATCCAGTACGCCCTGAATCCAACCTCGAAAGAGTACTGCATTATTGAGGTTGGTTTAACATTTTGAACAACGTGATACGCATTGTACTAACATTTAAATAGGTCAATGCGCGTCTGTCGCGATCGTCAGCGCTGGCTTCAAAAGCCACGGGATATCCCCTTGCGTTCATTGCCGCTAAGCTCGGTCTGGGTGTCCCATTGAACGAAATCAAGAACTCCGTAACGAAAGTAACTAGCGCTTGCTTTGAGCCGAGCTTGGACTATGTTGTCGTCAAGATACCACGTTGGGACCTCAAGAAGTTCAACCGGGTCAGCCGGCTTCTTAGCAGTAGCATGAAGAGCGTCGGTGAAGTCATGAGCATCGGCAGAACTTTCGAAGAGACCATCCAGAAGGCGATACGGGCGATCGACGATCAGTTCCTTGGATTTGCAAAGGTATGTAAGAGCAGCCTTCGTCATTTCAGTGAGATTAAATTTCTGTTTGGTAAGAACAACTTTGTAGATGACATTGACGAGGAACTGGTCAATCCCACGGACAAGCGGATATTCGCCATCTCGAATGCCTTCCATCGGGGCTATAGCGTCGACAAGATCTGGCAGATGACCAACATCGACAAATGGTTCCTAACCAAACTTCAACACATTCATCGCATGGAGAAGCGCTTGTCGTGCGTAGACTCCCCTTGATCTTCGATGCTTCTCTAACTCATACGCTACAACCACAGAGAGCAATCCATTGCTTCCGTCAGTAACAGAATAATCCTCCAAGCAAAACAGCTCGGCTTCTCCGATCGCCTATTAGCCAGTTGTTTGGGTTCTACGGAGTTAGCTGTCCGAAGGCTTCGTCAAGAAATTGGTATTGCCCCATTCGTCAAGCAAATAGATACCGTCGCAGCCGAATTCCCTGCAGTGACGAATTACCTTTACACCACGTATAACGCTATCGAGCACGACGTTGAGTTTAATGATCACGGTGTCGTGGTCATTGGCTCTGGTGTCTACCGTATCGGCTCCTCAGTCGAATTCGATTGGTGCGCAGTCAGGGCTATCAGGACGCTTCGTGAACAAGGCCTCCCGACAATCATGGTCAACTACAACCCAGAAACAGTCAGCACTGATTACGATGAAGCTGATCGCCTTTACTTCGAGAATATCAGCTTGGAGACCATCCTTGATATCTACGACACAGAACGTGCGCGCGGCGTCATCTTATCGATGGGTGGCCAGACCCCGAACAATATTGCCCTTCCACTCTATCGTCAGAACGTGAAAATCTACGGGACTTCTCCCGAGATGATCGATACCGCGGAGAATCGCTTCAAATTCTCCAGGTTACTCGATGAGATTGGCGTTGACCAGCCTCGGTGGAAGGAGCTGACTAGTTTCCAGGAGGCTCTCGCCTTTTGCGATTCAGTGGGGTACCCTGTCCTCGTCCGTCCTTCCTACGTCCTTTCAGGGGCTGCCATGAATGTCGTTTCAACTGGTGACGACTTGGCCAACTATTTGACACAAGCAACCGCTGTCTCTCGTGAACATCCCGTCGTCATCACGAAGTATATCGAGCAAGCGAAGGAGATAGAGATGGACGCTGTAGCAAAGGACGGTCAGATGGTCATGCATTTCATCTCGGAGCATGTTGAGAATGCTGGTGTACACTCGGGTGATGCCACTCTCATCCACCCACCGCAAGATCTTGATCCCGCTACCGTTCGCCAAATCGAGGAAGCAACTGCCAAGATCGGAAACGCCCTCAATGTTACCGGACCCTTCAACATCCAGTTCATAGCCAAGAACAACGAGATCAAGGTGATCGAGTGCAATCTACGAGCGGCGCGGTCTTTCCCCTTCGTTTCCAAAGTCACCGGCATTGACGCCATTGAGATGGCTACCAAAGTTATGCTTGGGTTGCCGGTAGAGAGCTACCCGGATCCTGGTCTTCCTCCAGACTACGTTGGAGTCAAGGTTCCTCAGTTTAGTTTCAGTCGGCTTTCTGGAGCAGACCCTGTGCTTGGCGTGGAAATGGCATCTACTGGCGAAGTCGCGTGCTTCGGGCGTGATAAGTATGAAGCGTACCTAAAGGCTTTAATCTCCACCGGCATTGTGCCGCCAAAGAAGAATATCTTGCTTTCTATTGGTAGCTATCGGGAGAAATTGGAAATTCTGCCCTCAGTGCAGAAGCTCCACGCTGCCGGATACAACATTTTCGCGACATCCGGTACTGCCGACTTCCTGACCGAACACAATGTTCCTTGTAAAGTAAGTTTGGATCAAGCTTCGAAGTGTTCCTGAGGTTCTACCATATCTCTCTCATAGTACCTGGAAAGCCTTCCGGAAGATAGCAACGACAAACAGAAGTCCGAATATTCGCTCACACAGCACTTGGCCAACAATCTGATTGACATGTATATCAACCTCCCATCAAAGAACAATTATCGCCGCCCCGCAAGCTACGCCAGTAAAGGGTACCGCACGCGGCGCATGGCAGTTGATTTTGCAATTCCGCTTATAACGAACGTCAAAAACGCGAAATTGCTTGCAGAAGCACTCGTTCGCAAGCTTCCATTGGATGTATCGAGCATCGATTCCAAATGCTCGTATCTAACGCACACGTTCCCCGGGCTTGTCAACATTTCCGCATTCCTACCCCGCCTCACTTCGCCGAAAGCCGATGACTTCGAGCAAGCTACTCGAGCTTCTATCAGTGCAGGCTTCACTACTTCACTCGTTCTACCAGTCGGTCTCGACAGCGCCATCACCAATGCTTCTTTACTTGAGCAGGTTCATGCAATAGCTGCAGGGAGCGCACGCTGCAACTACGCCCTCAGCATTGCTGGGAAAGATAATAATGTCCAGGCTCTTAGCGAGGAAGTCAGAGCGGACGTGAAATCGCTGTATATCTCATTCCATGGGAACTTCGCCTCCCCTCAAATTTCGACTGTCGCTGCCTACTTCGCATCGTGGCCCCAAAACAAGACAATCGTGACCGATGCCCGAGGCTCAAACCTTGCATCAGTGCTCCTGCTAGCATCTCTTCATAACCGCAGCGTTCATATCACCGACGTCAGAAACAAAGATGATTTGCTTCTCATCTCGCTCAGCAAGGAAAAACATCTCAAAGTTACTTGTGATGTTTCAGTCTTCGCCTTATTCTTCACACAAGAACAATATTCTCAACCTACCTCATTGCCATCGGCCCAGGATCAGGAGGCACTGTGGAAGAATCTCAGTGTCATCGACGCGTTCTCAGTCGGAATGCTTCCTTATCAGCTTGCTACGGAACTTCAAGAGTCGGCTTCTGCGTGGTCCGGAGCGGAGGAAACACTGCCTTTGTTGCTTACAGCTGTTACTGGTGGTCGACTCACTCTTGAGGATATTCGCGTGCGCCTTCACGATAACCCGATCCGTATCTTCGGTCTTCCCGAACAAGCGACAACTCACGTGGAAGTTGTCCTAGGACGGCGAGCTCAGCACCAGTCCCACAGCACGTGTTGGTCTCCTTTGCAGAAGAGTTCCGTCACTGGGACACTGCACAGAGTAGTTGTGCATGGCAAAACCCTATTCCTTGATGGTGAACTCTCTGTTTTACCGCTAGGGAAAGATGTGTCAAGTGCGACAATTGTGCATACCGCTGGAGAACGACAAGCAGGGGTGCCTCTGGCGAAACCGCAGCTGCCTTCTGCCGCTAGGGCGCCTGATGGCTCCGTCCCTCCTCATCAGCAGACAGCTTTGGCACCGTCTGCCAGTGGTCCCGCCGGTCCAAGCATCAATGTACCTCCGGTTGTTGTTCACGGTCGTCATCCGGCATTCCATCGTCGTCACATACTTTCTGTGAAGCAATTCACCCAACGCGACATGTATGACCTCTTCTCCTTAGCCCACGAAATGCAACTTCAGGTCGAGCGTAATGGGTCACTAGACATCTTGAAGGGCAAAGTTCTTTGTACCCTTTTCTACGAACCATCCACCCGTACAAGCACTTCTTTCGATGCGGCCATGAAACGCTGTGGAGGCGAAGTGATTCAAGTTAACGTAGACACTTCATCAGTGAAGAAAGGAGAGACGCTGGCCGATACCGTTCGCACATTAGGGTCTTACGCCGATGCTATTGTGATCAGGCACCCCGATGTTGGCAGTGCCCAACTCGCCGCTAAATATTCCCCTGTGCCTGTTCTGAATGCTGGTGATGGCATAGGAGAACATCCTAGTCAGGTAAGGGCCCAAACTCTGGAGCAGTGCGAATTCTAACACATCATAGGCTCTTCTCGACATCTATACCATTCGATCCGAGCTGGGGACTGTCAATGGCAAAACGATTACCATCATAGGAGATCTGAAAAATGGGCGCACAGTTCATAGCCTGGTTACTCTACTCTGCCACTACTCAGTCCGCCTGAACTTCGTCGCGCCTCCAACGCTTGCGATGCCTGCAAAGGTGGTCGCTGCTGCGCGGAAGGCCGGGATATTTGTGCAGCAGTTGGAATCGCTCGAGGAAGTCTTGCCTGATACTGACGTTCTTTACGTAACCAGAGTGCAACGAGAGAGGTTCAAGAACGAATTGGAATGGCAAGCGGTCAAAGATTCTTATCGAATTGATCACGCTCTTCTTTCTCGGGCCAAAGAAGATATGATCGTAATGCACCCGCTGCCTAGGGTGAATGGTAAGATCTTCGCCGCCTTTCGTAATTCTCGAGCTAAGCACCTAACCATCCACAGAAATCGATCCCGAAGTCGATTTCGACTTCCGACGCGCCGCCTACTTCCGTCAGATGCGTTACGGACTTTTCGTCAGTCATCTTTTCCTTTGACACGCTCGTTCTGACCTTTCTTTTAGGTTCGGATGGCCCTCCTTGCCAGTGTGATGGGCTGAAATTCAATCAAAATTTTGTACAATCAGTAATTTGCGATTAGGGATGAACTTTTGGGACAAAACCTGTATTGCTAGCCACTTGTAGCTGAGCAACTCGTCGTAGACAATTAGATTTCAATTGATAACTGTGCTTGCCGTATCTCCGACTGAATGGTCAATCCCTCAGGGAAATCGAGTCTTAACTACATCCGTGCGCACTGCAAGTGGTCATTAGTCTTTAGCAGGCGAGTAGAAGAAATATAGTCACCCCTTTACGTAGCCACGGGAATTCCTAGTTACGGCTTGCATGTCGATAGCAAATATGTTCGTTCTCTCGAGGGTTAGGTCGTCACGCGTCACGTCCCGCTGTTCTGTAGATCAAAGCAAGGCGGCGATTAAATGTTAAGATTACTAGGGTTTCGCATCCTGGCTCCACCGACTGTGCTGGTAGAAACCTTGATTGTTCTGTTAACAACAGTGTTAGACTAGCTTACTGCAGGCAAACCACACAGAAGGAAGATAGCCTTCGCTAGGACACCACTGACCACTGCCAAGGGTCACCTTTACTGCAACAACTCACTCAGTTCAATTACTGGGAGTGAGAAGGGTTTTGTCCATTTGCTTGCCCCAACCGCGTTGCTGCTAAATAAATCAGTCAATTTATTTTTGGCATCGACGGGCGTCGGGAGACCTCACCTCTAGTCTATGATATGCTGGTGTTTCTCTTTTTAAATGTTGACCATAGGACCAGTGGGTTCTGTCGGGATTTTGTGAATTGAAGCCAGATCATGTTGGGTGCAGCCCTTTTATGTTAGATAAAAGATCACTCACAAACAGCTTTCCTTCAAAGTAAATGCGTGTCTCGATCGTTTCAAGTGACCAAAATATTCAAGAGGGCAAAGCTACTCGAAGTTTTCGTAAGGATCGCTGCCATCGCGTGAATTCTTGGGACCTCCTAGTGGAGCCTCCTCTGGCATTACTGCCTGGGCTTGGTACCTGCCTTTCTATGGGGCTCGAGTTGTGAGTCAATGTGGGCCTGCCAGTACCCCTTGCATGCGCAGTGGATTTGATGTGCAACATTTAGGCTGCACTGGTACTGCTATCAATCTATCAAGAGACATGATAAAGGCAGGGATCAAATAAGGGAGAAAACGCCCACCGTGATAGCTTTTCCATGCGAGGCTTAGGTTCAGGCTGGCTTAGGATATTCAAGTTGGGGTCGCTGGGTATATACCAGAGCCGTCGCGGGTGAGGGCCGGAGCTAAAGGCTCGTCTTCTTGCGATACATGAGAATACATCAAAGCGTAGCCATCACCTGCCAGTATTAATGATATTTGTCCAAGGTCACAGCATGGGTAGAAAACTTAATTTCTTAACCCGAGTGGTAGGCGTATAAGACCCCTGTGTCCGGTGTTCTTCGGTTCCCAGAAATAACAAACCATAACAAAATGCCATTGGAGCAGCGTCTAATGGTGTCTAATGCTCCATGCACCATGGGAGTTCGAAGTTGGGCAGAATTTAGTAGGAGATCAGATAGTTCCAACGGAATGTCCAAAATTCACCAAATGCAATCAAACAGCAACAGATAAATATGGTATCACGGTGTTGTACCGCTGACCTCCGGGACTTGGCAAGTGCCAACGGTCATGGGGGTCCACAAGTACGTACCAAGTTCCTGTTTAAAACTTCTGAACCTTAACGTACACTTGTAGGAGCACTTTGTCACTGACTTGGACACCCGCGATTTCCTAGACAACCCATCATTCAAATTTTAACAAAGTCAGTGTCACTTGCTAGTCAGGTCAGCTGCTTGCGTGCGTAGACTTAATGATACTCATAGCGCGCCGTATGAGATCATAGTACTCACACGAGGAACATGATTCCTTCGGATAGGAGACTACCATGGCAATTGAGAAGGATGCAGCGCCTAAAAGGCTTATGATCTTCCGAAGCGCTTGAAGCAACCGCGGCAGTACTCACTTTCCATACATAGTCTGCTGTGCATTTCTGCTAATGATTACTTGAAGGTGTGTGCACATGACTCTATCATCAATAATACCGCGACAGTTTTCATTCTGCAGGTCTGGCGATCATTGATAAACCTCAATATGGGGGTGAATCGTCAATGATCTGGCACCCTGTGGCACCTCAAAAGGACGGACAGGCTACAATAGCCGAACCGGTACACTGCCGTGCCTTATTTTAATAGACAACAGAGTCCGTACCGAACAGTCATGTATACGCGGAATTAAAACCTCATCATCGACGCGATCACGTATGTTTTTGGTAACCACAAGGCTGAAGCGTGGGTTCTTGGTTCTATTCAATTCTCGGTATAAAGCTTTCCAACTGGAGTTTCGATCGAACAGGCTTGGCCACCCAACCCCCCGGCTCATCCGCGTCGTGGAAGTACTATGGATCCTGGTCACAACTTGCCTCCCGTCCCTATTGGACAGTCCTCTCAGTCTCAGGGACAGCCCTCCCAACCCAAAGTTCAGGAGCCCTCACCGTTCATGGAACCCGAACATGTAAACAGAGGAGAGCGTCCACAGAGTCAGTCAGTGGCAACTGAGACACCCCTGGAGGGCCCTGGCAGTTCAGAGGGAGATCGTCCGCAGAGTCAGTCGATGGCGACTGACAAGCCCCTCCTTGGCAGCTCAGAAGGACATTCACCAGCTCGTGACCGCGGTTTTCGATATCCAGAACTTGAGCCTCCTCAACCTTCTCCAGTTGCGAGAAATAACACGAGGGACGGACACATCGCGCGTGGACCGTCGCGTCGTTCAGTTATGGGCCATACTCGTTCTAATGCATCTGGCATAGGCTGGATCGTGCCCGAAATTGAAGAGAAACCTCACGTTTGTGTTGCTAGTATCTTTGAACCAGCATCTAATCCTGATCATGACCTCACAGCGACGTACAATTGGAGAACGACTCGCCCCAACTATTGCCAATGCAGAGAGGGAGAGGGCGCAATATGCCTCAAAAGGTTAGTTGCAAAGTTCAATGCCACCTCAGTTCGGTATCCTGGCATAGGAGGTCTCCTTGTTTCTGGAAATCTTCTGATAATGTTCCTTTTGAAGCACGAATTACAGGCCTTGCGCTGAACATCGCAATAGGCATGCAAGTTTTGCTTGGGGCACTCACGACTGGTATCTCGGCAGCCACGTCGGGTAGGCAGGTTAGTTCAAAGAACTCCACATGAGTTGTGACACTCTGACCCTGAGCTCATTGAACTAGACTTCGATTGGTATATCTATTCTTGGTGTGTATTACGGTTTTTCAGATCAGATCCTGAAGTTTAATACGCTTTAGGCGGCTTGGCGACAATGGTCGCTTCCTATCTCGCTCGTACACGGGGATCAAACGAACCTGAACTATCCATAACTCGCGTTAAGGACCTAGATCAATTCATAAGAGACTGCTTAGCTTTTAAGATGGATAGCGGGCACGAGTATGGGACACCTGAGCTGGACGCTCGGTTAGACCATCTCAGGAGAAGATTTGAAGAACTTCTTGGAAACGCTGATGGGTAGGTCATGATGATGTCGCGTTTGCGTTACTCGGGATACAGCTGACGACTACTCTAGCCAACGAAAACTATCCCCGCCGGTGTGAATATAATTGTTTTAGGCTCCTGTGACGAATATTCTACGAGGTCACCCCACCATTTATTTTGTGCAATACATTTCCGAAGGATTATTACTTCACTTCGGCGTATCTCTTATGAGCCACGATACATACTACGGCCGTCACAAATACAATATCACTGTAGTCACTGTTCGCTAATACACGTACTGCTCTCCTGGGATGCGATTTCTCGAAGATATATACCTGTGGTGTTGGAGCAGCAACTTGAACCATTATTCTTGATACTGACGCACAGTTATTATCCATTTAACATGTAGGGGGGTGTGATGCCTTTTTCATCTTACCCCACCATGCGAACAATGGGAGTACTATGTAAGAATATTGTTCTTATCGAAGCATATCGTAGTTGATTAATGATTACCCAACATCAATATCCCCCTTGTTAGGTGACGCGTTTTGAGTTTATGCGCACGTGATGCTGTCCATTGTGCACGTGATCCCCTTCGGAGGTCGGAACCAGTACTTGAATCAGGGCTTGCCACTTGAGCACATCCATATAGTTCGTCAAAATATCCAAGATGAAGACTAAGAACAAACAGACGAAGTTCCCCGTTGTGAGCTCCTCCGACCAAGCGCTCATCTAATGAGTCGTAGCTTATGCGTCTGAGGACAGGCACGAATCAAGAAGATTATGCAGAAAGATGAGGAAGTTGGGAAGGTTGCACAAGCTACGCCAGTGGTCATTTGTACGTCGTCGCACACCAACCTATCTCTCATCTCACGAACGTGGTTCGCTTCTGAAATCAATATTTGGCATCCTTGGTGCGATAGCAAAAGCATTGGAGTTATTCCTGGCTATGATCGTGGAGGAGGCGACCAAAGTTACGGCTGAACGGGGTGCCAAGAAGGTTGAAGCTTATCACCTGTACGTTCATTGCTACCTCAACCACAATCTTGTTATGAATACATTTGCACAGAAAGCATGCGATCGAAACAACAGAGATGTTGGATTTCCTAAAGGAAATTGTCGAATCCGTACCTGACCCTTCAGCGGGTGGCACCATCGACCTGCAAGCTGAGGCGGCAGAGAATGCCAAGCGAAAGAGAAGTAAAGCGAAGAAAAATGGGGCGGCAACTGGAGAGGGCCCAAAAAGGCGGCGGAAAAAGAAAGAGGATGTTGACACGGAGGGTGTAACAGAAGAGACAATGGCAGAAGCAAAGTCTGAGGAAGGAGACCCTCGAATGGAAGACGACGACGATGTATATGAAGAGTCGTCATCTCGTCCCCGGCACCGGCGAGATGATGATGGCGAGGATGACATGCCATACGTACCACGATGACCAAATGCGAATGGTGTTGGGCTGGTGCCAGACGTGTAAAGTGTACGCTGTAACGGCCTTGTGATATTTATCATTTCATCGTATCCCATCCCTTAGTCCATCAATGCATCATATCGGACCAGTCGTACTGTACAACATAATCTAGGACCTACACAAGTTCTACCTCGCCCCGAGCAATCAGTTGCTCCACCACCGAATACGGGGTTAAAGATATATGCCCTTTCCGCATGTCTAATGCAGTCCCACTGTAAGTCTGATTAGAGAAATCAAGATTGGTCGATATTCGGCAACATACTCTGGCAGCCGCACTGGTGGACAATCCTGTCGAGCAAGCACAAAGACAGCACGAGTCTTGTCTGGTTCAGTAACTAGATGCCTTCGTAAGTACCACTTTTCTCGACGAAGTGCTGAATTCCGTACCCATGGAAGGTACAAAAGGAGGTTGATCATCAAGGGTCTGCTGGGTCTCTGGCAAACTCTGCAGAACCGAATGATAGAAATGCTGATCTGTCAAACGGGCAAACCTGGGGACATAAATAACCTCCATGCTAGCTCCCGCGAGGTGAGGGACACAACATACCGACGCGCGTGCTCGACTTCGCTCTCTGAG
The DNA here is from genome assembly GCA_000827255.1 of Suillus luteus UH-Slu-Lm8-n1. Classification (NCBI taxonomy): domain Eukaryota; kingdom Fungi; phylum Basidiomycota; class Agaricomycetes; order Boletales; family Suillaceae; genus Suillus; species Suillus luteus. Next base: position 12,030 of record KN835358.1, read on the forward strand.
AGGCGTTGCTGGACTTCAGGGTTTGTCATGATGTACCGAGCAAACTTCTCGATCTGTAATACATGATGTAGTATCTGAAAAGGGAGTAGAAAGGAAGAAATGACCTTGAATAGACGGGTGCGGATGTATGACCTCACTATAAACTTGACTCGTTCCACCTCTGTCTGAACAAGCATGATGCGAAAGTGCTCCTCCTCAGAGGACGAGGGGTCTGCACGAAGGAGCTGAACAGTCTCAGACTACATCAATCATTTCGTCAGATTTACTCGCTGGTCATTCTAAGGTGACGACATGGCTCACCAACCTGACTCCTGATGTGGTCAAGCAGTCCCGCCAATAACTCTCCTTCGTTTGGGAGAATATCAGGCGAGTGCCGCTCGTTCATCCAATGTCTTATAAGTTGTTGTAGTGGCGTTTCTTCCTCTTCCTCGAACATGAAGGGATGTGCATCTGGTGTCTCTGCACCATCGTCATCTCGTGGGGCTTGTCGAAGTCGCTCCTGGAAGGTATGATTATGAGCAGCACGGCCGGGTCGGTCGAGGTTTGTGAAAAAGTCATCGTCGTCGATGTCCATGAATCAGATGTGACTAGATTTTGGTTTTGTAAGAGTTGCTAGCCGCGTCGTTCGTGAATCGCGATCAATAAAGGTTTAAAATGCATCCGATCGCGTTCCAGTAACGTGTTGTTATCAAAAACTACATATATATGTCATACAAACAAACTCGACACTAGTACTATGGTACCATACAAGGATATCTACTGTGCAGAACCACGAAAGTGGGAAATGACAGGGACCCATCGACGCTGTAGAAAAGACGAGCACATGCTCCGGTTTATCAATGAATTCGACGCGAGAGATATCCACGATAGATTCAATCACGCAGCATCATTCTCAACAAGCTTTCCGCAAATGACATATTTATTGGAGAAGTGCTCAATCCAGCCTGTGTCTCTAAATGAGTAATCGTTGCTGTTCAATTATTTTGACCGCACCTTTCATATTCTCGCTAAGCCGTTGACAATCCTATAAGCAATGCAAAGATGGAAGTAAGTAAGTTCTTACATTTCGTCTGGTCGGAGATCCTGGAGCTTGTCAAGAGGTTGGTCAACCGCCGTTAGCATGTCTGACGACATATGAATTAGGTGTCATGTAAGGAGTGTCAAATGGTCACACCCACCCAGATCGAAGGACTGCTTGGCCATGCCACGAGATGCGTCGCGACCCGCAAAATTACCATACATTCCATCTACATAGTGCGAGTCAGTCCATATAACGAGTTGACGAAGCAAGCAGATGTACCTGGCCCATAAAAGTTCCTCCCCGCTGTTACGTCGAACACGATGCTGTTGATGGCGAGTAAAATTCTACCTCCGTTCTTGCCGTTGAATGGCTCCAGTGTCTTCGGGGTATATGTCTTGAACAGTACAGTGGGAGGGTGTTCCTTGGGCATCCATGAGTAACCATGCTTGAATTCGCTGGGGACTGTTTTGGGTATGGATGTGGAAGGGAAGACGATCTTCTGCACGGAGTAGAGAATGTAAATGAGGAGAGCTGTGTTGACGGGGGTACCAAAGTCAAGAGTGTATGCCATAACTTACGATGTTACGTCGAGTCGTCGTCGACGTCAGTGGTGGTTCAACGCAATTACAATATGCGGCAGCGGCTTGCGGACGAACCCGCTCGGCGCTTGAAGTTACGTGGCTTGTCTTCCCACCAATTGGCACTGCATCAGTTTCGTATCAACCGAGGCCCAGGCTATTCTGCAGACACAGGACGATCACTCCAGAGTCCACAATATTAGTGTCCACTACTGCCTGGCGAGATAGTGAATTGCCTGAGCGGCGAAACAATTCTAGCAAGATATTGCTGGCTGGATCCTTAACTCATGCGCATCAGTATGTACATGTATGGACCCCGAATGCTGCAACGAATATGCTTTCAGATGGACGAAGGAGGCCAACGATCCGGGTGTTGGTGCGGTCTCTATGCACATATTTGAACGTTATTCAAGTTACTGGCTTCATGCAGCATCGATATCTCGTATCATCGCAACAACGAGCTGATACACTATATTTCGAAACCTAGGGAAACACCAATTATTCAAAAGGACCAACCTACTTGGCGACGCGACTTTAACACTTTCTTTGATTTTCCAGTCACGCTACCTCCTGGGATGGTCTTCTTCTATCAATCAACTAACCTCACATATCCGTGAATTAGGCAGGATCCCAGGAGGCGGCACAGATATTCTGCTGAAGATGTTTGTGGGTTTGCTGTGGAATTGGGAGATGTCTGACTAGGGGTGAAGAATGCTTGATTGAGAGAAGCAAACATTGCCCGATGACAGAGCAATGACTCCCACATAGACTCCAATAAGGTCAAACACCAGCACAGTATACTCCGTGAGTCTAATCCTTTCCAAATGTAATACAAACACGAGTTCAATTACGTCTAGCACAAAAGACGCTAGCCCAAGATGCTGATAGTAGAGGCTGCCGCCTTCGATGGAGCCAAATGTGAACATTTATCAAACTCACCTGGTTGACGTTGACTGATGAATCTTATCTGAACTAGCAGTGATTCAGACACGGAGTTTGCATATCTTAGGTAGGGAGGAGTTCTGGTTGGTATATTTTCGTTATAGCATGCATTGTTGTTTACGCATTATCTAATTGATAATTGCTCGAACTGACTTTTACGGGTCGGACTGATATCGGCGAAACACAACATGCGCCTGGAGGGGTACCCGCTTTCCCTCAGCATATTATTAAAACAAGCAACAACGTCACCGGAACTCCAATGTGCAGTAATCGGAAAACACTGAAAATTCTCTATAGGACCATGCTCATGCGCACTCCCTCAAGACGCACAAAACCCGACCATGTGTTCAGGGTTCTTTTCGAAGTATTGCCGCAGGGCGCCACTCTAGTATTCAGATACAGCAAGAGAAGCCTGTTATATTTGGATTGGAGCCGGCGGCTCTCTGGTCGATACCGGTTATGAGAAGCCTGTTGAGATAAAGAGACCTTGAACTTGCGAGACGGAGCTGCCGATATGGGACTTGATCAAATTTGCGAACGTAATGCGATGCGAGGAGCTACGCTATCGGTCCGCGTCTTTCTTTTAGACAAGTTGTGCGTGAAGGGGGTGTTCGTTTGAGCCGAGCATTTTCGGGGTACTTCGGCCTTGCAATGCTGAGTTACTCAGTCATCCGAAACGTATTCCAGGTGTGGGGGAACCCTCGAACTGCAACTTTCAGCGCCAGAATGTCATGAATTGAGGCCACAGCGCCCCGATAGGCTGACAATGGTCCAGCACGTTGAACCTAGAGAAGTGTATGTTAAGTGTATCGGCGTGGGTATATCAGTCTTGAGCTCCAGCATTAGCAGTGTGAGGAGTGCAGAAAGCCACGGATTATCGCGCACACAAATAATCTCTAATTGGATCTAGCATGATGATGCTGGAGGCTTGCAGGCGATGGGAGCAACGCGAGATTGAGTCAGAGATACTGCCGGTCCAAGAAATTGGTTCGGATGTAATTACGAACGTGGCGGGATTGACGGTACGGGTTTACAGATCAGCGGATCAAACGAGATGAATTATTTCTTCTGATGAGGGTGATATACGCCAAGGCTGAATTCCATTAGTCAAATCGTTTGAGGACGAGAGTGATAAGAATATGTGGTAATGTTCGACTGAATTCCGACGCCTAAGTGCGGTGAGGTGCACAGCGTAATATCGCGATCGCCAGTTGTCTTTTTGTGCTCATTGAATAGTGATGCACGAAAAGGAGGTGATCCAGAATAAAAATCCGTCCGATTAGGCGACGAGAAACTGACGTGTGGTCAGCTTGCACTGGACAATTTCATTGTATCTAAAACACTCACGCAATATGCGGACGCGTTCGTCGTGCATGAGGCCAATCAATCAAAGATCATGTTGGTTGGTGGCAGTCGTGCCAGTGACGACGACAAAGTGTGAATACGTCATGTTAAGGAGTTCTTCAGCTTCGTAAACTCATGGCGGCATGCGACCGCAAGGTTCATTTTATTTTGTTTCCGGTCCAGTGATATGGTCATGGTACTAGACAGACGTCAATAGGATATATGCTTTAAGAACACGTTGGGTCCCGAGAAGAAGGTCGTCCTCATGGACGCAGCATTCTCGGCTGAACAAAAATAAAGGCATTAATATTATTAGGAATTTTTATGATCATGGGTGCTCATAGGACGTACTTACTGACCAGGAACAAGTCAAGAAGGTGGAAAAATTCTGAAACACGCGTTGTCACGGTGCACGAAGTGTCACACTAGTGTCACGGTTCGAGCTTCGAGGACATCAGTTTGTTCTCGTTCCGACCATGACACCATGCCATTACTGATTAGATTCGTAATGTCAACATCGCCGACATCATAGAGTAAGTGGTCTGTTTCTAGATGGTCGTTTTCGCTAATGCTTTGACAGATCTGCTTTGTGTTGACACAAATGTTACATGTTGTTGTCCAGCACTCTCGCTGTCCTAGCCGTCTCTTTGGAGTGTCTGGATCGTAAATTTTGATGCGTTGCACATTTCAGCCGCCTTCCGTCCATTTGAGAGGCATCAGGTGATTCTCATATCGCCTTCGTCTGACTCTCATTCACCGCGAGTGACACGATTACCTTTGTTAATGTTATCGTGTAGGCCCGAGCGTAGAACGGCTGTACAGATCACCAAGTAAATGGAGAAAAATCTCAGCTGATAAGCTCCTTTGAGTCGAATTTTACTCCAAGGGACGACAATGCTTTAACAAAACCCTCGGGAGAATTCGACGGGAATGACACATCTAAAATCTCCACACATAATCGAGATCTTCGCTGGTGTTGAGATGCGCCATGTATCTGATTCACGTTGGTCACGGGGGTGCTCCTTATAATGCTAAGCCACCCATCCATCTCGACAGAGAACATTTCCGACCTCCCCTTCACCAGTTGGTGCGCTCCTGAACTGACAAACCGCAGTATATTGTTTGTAGTTCTCGGGTGTGATGCTGCCACTCCCACCCCTCTCCCCTGCTGAAACGCTGGTTGATTGTGAACCCAAAAAACTTTCTCTTACTCGCAGATTAATTCTGCTGGTTATATTCTGTCTCGCTCAATTCCTAGATTCCTTCAATAACTCAGCTCTCTTCTCCGCAATCCCTGCAATTGAGGTATCCATGGGTATGACTGAAAGTCAATCTACTTGGATCATCAGTGCATTCCAGCTGACCTTTGCATCTTTTTTGCTTATCGTGCGTGTTCATCCTATTGATTCTGACCTTGTACTTCAACGCATTGTTTAGAGCGGCCGCATCAGCGACGTATACAACCCAAGTGAGTACTATTCTGCCCCTGTAATACAGTGATATTAATTAGATCAAAGAAATCGCGTTCATCGGGGGTGTATCTGGTCTTGGCGTCATCTCTCTGTGCGCTGGATTCGTCAATGACACCATTCCGATCATCATTCTCAGAGCGTTGAGTGGAATAGGTAAACCCTTCCGCCTTTGTGATGGTTTTAGCTGACGAAGGGCGCATCTCAGCTTCTTCAATGACAATTCCTTCTGCCCTGACGCTCCTGGTTAATGTATTTCCCGATCCCCTTGAACAAGCTCGCGCAATAGGATTATTTGGAGGCTGTGGCTCCGTTGCTAATGGTGAGTATCCCTCCTACCTGATTATCCATAACGAGCTTCATGGTTTCCCTCCATAGTCCTCGGTCTCGTGATTGGCGCGATGTTCGTCCAACGGGCATCCTACCATTGGGTATTCTGGTTTGTAGCCATTGTGGCTATGCCAGTGGCTCTGGCGTGTGTCTTCATCATACCATCAGAAATTTCAAAGACCAAAGACAATCTTGAGCCTGCAGTAGCGAAATGGAAAAGTCTTGACTTACTCGGCGTAAGCATCCTAACTGGTAAGAATGTTCAGCACACTCCACTTCGCATCGCTTACGAACCCTGATAGTTGCCTTGATTTTGTTCATCTTCGCTGTGACATCCGGCTCAACTGATGGCTGGGTATCTGCAATAGTGCTGGTCCCGCTCATCATATCAATCTTCATGGTGATTGGATTTTTCTACTGGGAAACGCTCATACCTGTGGACAACGCTGCAATGTATGTTATCAGAGATGTTGGCGTTAATCACCGATCATTGGCTGATCCTGTACTAGACCACCCCGGACATGGTTTTACCACAATTTCTCCGTTCTTTTTGCCGTCGCGCTCTTGCCCTTCCTTTGGTGGAGCACAGTGTTCACGGTTTTTACCACCCTGTGGCAAAACGTATTTGAGTGGTCGGTAATATCATCAGCTGTACACATGTAAGGTCTTCTCTGTCACTCCATGTTACCCGTCATTAAGACTGTTTTTACCTATCAGGTTTCCGATGGGTATCATAGCCTTCGCTATAAGTTTCACTGGACCGCTTTCTCGCATCTTCAGTCCGAAATGGATTATTCTCACTGGTTTGTCCTTTTGCATGGTCGCGACCGCATTGCTGGCACTTGGCGGGGGGAGGCCCCAGGATTATTGGCCGTATATATTCCCAGGTTTTGCTCTAGGAAGCGCAGGCGCCATGTTGACGTACACACACACAAAGTAAGTTCAAACTATCGTGGTTTCATGAACAAGTTTTAATTGCTGTGATTGTAGCATTGCTATTTTTCAAGCAGCACCTTCATCCATGGCAGGCACAGTTGGTGCCATCTTTAATGGTGCTCTTCAATTTGGATCAGCAGTTGGTCTCGCTGGCGCGAGCTCGATAGAAACATCCGTGGAGGCCATCAATGGGGGCTCACATGAGTATGGCGGACGAGCCGCAACATTTTGGTTCCTCTTTGCAGTTGTCTCCCTCCAATTTATTTCAGTATCAATCTTCTATGACCGCAGTACGGACTACATACCCCAACCAAAACACAGCAATCACGTAAATCCTGCTCAACTGGGCACGCACTTTGACGACAAGCTTAACGATGCGAACATGACCATGACGGTAGTAAACGAAAAGGCTGACCTAGCGGATCTGCCAGTGTAATTTCTTTTGATGATTGTTCCTTTAGACGACCGTTTCTGTCGATAACATATTTCTTTTCACGACTATCTCGTTCATGACTACGATTTGCAGGTAGATGTCTTTCATTTCATTCTTTGGGCTACCATTAGAGGTAGGGTAGCTATAGGATTCACACAGCATTTTTTTTGCTACACTTGCTACGTACCCATCTGGCCATGGGTATATCAGTAGGCTGTATTACATATATGACTGGAGATGTGCGATTGATGAATAGAATTTGATGCCAAACTTGGATGAAAAGCGGGGGACCATACTGGATTTCCTTTTAGAGCTAGCACTTGGTTACTACTTCCAGCCAGCAGACGCAGCTGCCTTAAACCCTTTCGCCAGTCTCTGAACAACGACAATGAATTCTGCATATCCAGTCCAGCCGTCACGACAGTATATCCCCCATATACGCTCTCAGTGCTCGCACTGTAATGTTCAGGTTGAGTTTCCAGTGCCGTCTCCTACTCCAGCACAGGGTACATTGTTGCGCGTTCGTTGCTTTAAGTGTCAATCCATCTATACACATGCGTTCTACCCTACGCAACTACCACCTGGCTACTCCAATACGTCGAGCTCAACGACTCCGCATAACCCGATAGGTTCTGGAAGTACTCCACCACCTTCAAATGCCAGGAAAGGTCGTAAGATCGGCACACAGGAGAAACCTTTGGAGACAGGGTATTATGACCTTCTAGGTGTTCCAATAGATGCAAGCATAGATGATATTAAGAAATCATACCGTACGGTTTACCTCGATTGATGATAGGCTTTTCACTCACCTGCTTTATCAAGGACGACTTGCAATAAAGCATCATCCTGACAAGAACCGCGATGACCCGCACGCAGAGGAAAGGTTTAAGGAGATTGCCATTGCGTATCAGACCCTATCAGACCCAGAGCTCCGCAAAAAATACAACGAGTTTGGTCCCAAGGAAAGTCAGCCAGAAGGAGGTTTCGTCGACCCCGAGGAGATATTTGGGGCGATGTTCGGTGGAGAGAGGTTTGCGCCAATAATTGGCCAGATCAGTCTTGCAAAGGACATGAAAGCTGCCCTACAAGAGGTAGAAGAAACAGAGGGCGAAGACGATAAAGATGTGAAACGTGATGCAAAAGGTAAGGAGATCTTGAGTGAAGAAGAGAAGGCTCGAAAGGAGGAGAAAGAAAGAAAAGTGGCGGCAGAGGTAATCCCTTGGGTTTTCGTTCCACAACAATCTCACAAATGTTCTTAGAAAGCAGCAGCTCGTGCAGAACGAGTTCAGAAACTGTAAGGTTTTATAATCTGTGACTCTGTGAGATTAACGGCTTTTGCAGCGTGGAGAACCTTGAGCGGAAACTTAGTATATTTACCGAGTCCGCAACTGGTCCATATGACTCCGATGTTACAAATAGCTGGCGCACTATCTGCCAGCTTGAAGCGGAGTGCGTATATCGTGCACATGCACGTTGCACTTGCTGAAATAATATTTCCAGGGATCTCAAGAAGGAGTCTTATGGTGTCGAGCTTTTGCAGGCCATAGGCTTCGTGTATGTCTCCAAAGCGAAGCACTACCTTGCTACGAATCAGACGTTGTTTGGAGTTGGCGGTTGGTTCCACAACGTCCAAGGGAAATACCATGTATTCAGCGAAACGTGAGTAATGAGAATTGTTAATACTGTCTTAGACTGACATTAGGCAGTGTGTCAACACTACGATCGGCGATCGAATTGAAAAGCGTCTTTGATCAAATTGCAGCAGCGGAGAAAGCTGGAAACCTTACTCCCGAGGAGAAGAAGAAATTAGAAGAACAGGCTGCTGAGAAAGGCATTCAGGCCCTTTTCAAGGTTCTTCAATTTCTATTCAAAGCCATTGACACATCTGATGACACTGTCAGGGCACGAAACTTGAAATCGAGTCTGTATTGCGCGAAACTTGTGACCGCGTCCTTGAGGACATGACAATATCCCGCCCTAAAGCCCAGATGCGGGCTGTTGCGATGCAAATTCTTGGAGAATCATACGTAGCCATCAAAAAGGACGTAGACGGACATCCGGACGAAAGTGAATATGTGAGGATCGACACAAAGAGCAGTCGCGAAAAAGACCGCCAACGTTCTTGATCCTGCTGCCTCTATATTCGTTTCACTATACCAAACAATGCATCTTATCATAACTTACTCGTTCCCACATCTAATCGCTCTTCTTACTTCGTGCATATCCATGTCAATCATATATTCCATGTGTCGTACTTCTTACACTCATGGCTAATTAAAATCATCCTACAGCTCGCCAGCAGCACCCGGTTGAGCATTTTCGCTGATAGGCGGTGGTGGTTCACTAGATTCGGCAGAAGCTGTGGTTACTTGGGCATTCTTGCCTTTCCCTGGCGGAGGTGGATGGTACACCTTTTCCTAGCATAAACACTCAGCATGAATATTGAATCGAGAGAGACGACCAACCTTTTTCTTCTTAGGCTCCGTTTTCGCATTTGGATCTGGGTACGCCAATTTCTCTATTTTTTGCCATTCTGGAGACTCAGCAAAGGCCGTCCGAATTGGGGCCAACAAACTATCAATCGCCTTGTTCACAGCCGTCTTGAGATCGCCAGGGTGAATCTTCTTCGCTGAAAAATCATCCTCCAGCTCCTGGTAGTCCTTGTAATGACTTGGAGGACCACCAAATTTGCCCTCTCTTCTGATCGTGAACACTGTCCCTTCCGGTGCATCATCGTCTACAAACGGACTTTGATCGCCAATAGCGCCCTGGCCTTCTTCACTGTCCACACCAGTCTCTCCCCTCCGACGCTCGATGCGAAGCTGACTTATCGGTATGAGTACAGCTTTAGTGAATGCGAGGAGTCCATTCTCCGTGATATTGCCCTCCTCGCAGAAAGCTTTCTTGATCTTGCGTTTAACAGCTTCGGGAGGGTCAAGGAAGTCGATCTTCGAATCTGGGTCCGAAGATGACATCTTGCCCCCCATGAGACCTGGAACCATGGGGTTCATGAGATGGGCACGTTTGGCATAGCCTAGTCGAGGAAGGTAGAGTTCTGCGAATGTGAAGATCTTGCGCTGCAGGCAGGAGGCGTCGATCAGTGGGCCATTATCTAACTCGCAGATGTACATACCTGATCGACCCCACCGAACTGGAAGTCAACACCGAGGTACTGCTCATCAAGAGCCTGTAGACCAGGGTAAAGCAGGCCACTGATGAGTGGACTCTCGACTTGTTTTACGACCTCTGCGCCAGCCTTCTTCGCATCGTGCTCTGTCACAGTTGCGCATAATCTGTAGTTGTCGAGGTTGTACTCGCGAGTAAGCTGGTAATCTGAGCCTTGAACGAATATTAATTTTGATGTGGGTATCCCCAATGAGGTGAAGACGGTGCGAAGGATGAATTCGTAGTATTTTGTTCGGTGGGCAACAAGTTCTAAAGGAGCCTTTAAATTGTCGAGGAAAGCGTGTACATCTATCGAATCTTGTTCAGTAACATTTCTCGCATAGCGGGGTGTTGTTTGACGTACCAGCAAGTAAGATCTTGACCTCCACACCAGCTCTCAAGAAATCAGCGATTTTGGTTAATGCGACGAAGTAACCGATGTGTGCTAGAGAGCATCTTAGCTATCGGCTTGGTCTGGTCTGGCAAGCATGTTATACGTACGCCTTCCAGTCGGTGCGGTACCTATTTAACGTATGGAGCTTCAGTTCGAATATTTGATCAGAAGTGAATGGGCGTACCCCAGTAAGCCTTTGGCGGTCTACCTTCTGCGAGAATAGCCTTGATCGAGTCACCGCCCAGAACTTCTTGCAGCCTCCGTGTGATCAAATCGTACTTCGCCTCCACGTCCAACGTCGACGCCATGCCTGTGATGTTGAGGATATGAATTGAATGTTCAAGTCATTTTGGAGTCATCATGATATGACTCGGCAAGTACACTGCCGCTTTGCCTAATAGGGCAGGGATGCAGTTTCGAAGCAGCAGATAAGATCAAAAACGCTGATCAGCACCTGTGATAATGTGTTTTTCATTCACGCATAGAAAAACAGCAGGTCTTCGGGTTTTGAGCCTTATCCATATATTTCTGGTATTTAAATCTCTTTTACATAGCACGCTGATCTACATTACCCAACCAGAGTGGACCAACTGGATCCAAATTTCCCGTACTACGCATCACTGCAAGTTGCTACGTCATGTGCGCACTCCTGAAAAGCAATCGTGCTCATGCCAGTTCCTGCGCTAGGATCATCCACGAGCTTAGCGTTATAGTCTCGAACGTTGAGGATAAGGCGTGGTCCCAGCACAGACATCTGAAGGGACACAGTAATTTGAAAGATGCCATAATAAACCTGAGTCCCCACGGAGGAAAAGTCCTATGAAAATGATGAGTAGTCAGGCGCAGATAGCTCATAGATCAGCGTACCGACAACTTTGGAGATAGCAAGCCGAAATTGAAGCAAGACACAGCAGCATAGGTAGCAATCGAGAATTTGAGCAGAAAAATAACCGAATTTAAAGTTATGGACTCACGCTACAAAGTAGACCATGTGAGTTTGCATTAATACCATTAAACAGTCCCCCATGGTCCATCCTGTTGATGATCTTCGCAGTTCAAGGAAACGTTTTACAACCAACCAGCCTGCAAAACACAGTGCAAGGATCTCCCAAACAGTGGAAAGTATCCAAATCTCATCCAAGAGAAGGTGGTCAACTCCAATTTGAACGCACTGATATGTGCCAGAGAGGACAAGTTCCTCTGGTGACACTCCATGAGCATGATGCGCATATGTCCCATTTATAGTTAGAACTTACCCCCTGAGGTACGGCGGCTTGTTATACCAGATAACACCCCACCCGCAATTGTGAGAGCCAGGAAGAGTGCAACAAGAAAGACGAGCATTTTTCTGGATCGCTGATACATAGCATATAACCGAGTGATCATGATGACTTGGAAGATTTTTCAGTCAGGTCAATATAATTGAGACACTTCAACTGAAGAGCTTACCACCTAGCAAGGTGTCTACCACAAAGGAAGCCCAAAACAATGCGAAGACTATAACAGCACCTGGAAGAACCGTTATCGACGAGTCCCAGAGGATTGAACACTGTAAATAAACTCACAGCTGTTGCAGTCATTATTTGAAACAAACAGGGCGGTCATCTCACTCACCCCTACATAAAAGCACTTCAGTGGACAACAACGGAAGGATAATTACAGAATATTCACTTCATCTGGCAGCGAGAGTGACGGGATACCCGCTACATACCGCTGGTCAGAGGAAATGCACGGTGTACGTGAGGAGACATACAAAGCATGACGGTGCTGATCGTGAGAAAAGACTTGTTAGCGTCGTGCTATCTCGTCAACTTTGTGATCATACCCAGCATATAATATCCCGAGGAAGCGCACCTATGATATTTTAAAGTCAACACAGCTTGGCTTATTGATGATGCAGGTTACGTACGCTGACATATAGAACAGACATGAAGGAACAGCGTTTCCTCTGCACCAAACTGTTATCCTGCTATTGTTCTGGCATGGGACTCTGCTCACCCAGACCAATTCGAACTATAAACGTGATTAGCGGGATAGCTACTCCAGTAATAACATTAATCTACCTCTTTTCCAAATGTCAGTACTGGAAAATATCATAGGTAGGGACATCAGTAACTCTCTCAATAAGCACTGTGTTCAATTTGCTTACCCCAATCATATACTACTGCAGTGAAGGATGCGACTGCAAAACCAGTAGCAGGGTGAGACATCACCGTAATCATACAACCTGCTCTCCACGAACCTGCAAAGTAATTGAAGACAATGTTGAACTTGATTAACGGCCACCAGCTGGGATCGTTTGAGATTACGGTCATTTTCAAGAGATTATAGTGTCAGTAGGTAGCAAGTTTGGTGGACGTACAACAATGGTATTGTACGAGATATACCATCATACGATGCTTCCATCACCGAAGTGGGTATATCAATGAACACCAGTAGTTCCTGAATCCTAATGCATGATGGCTTCGACTGATAGGGTCATTGCAGTGAGTGAACCCTAATATGAAACCAAGTTGATTGATGGGGGCGGATCTGTAAAGTTGTGTTCTAAAAGCTGTACTTTCTTTCGGCAACGTGTTTCCAACGCCGTTCTACTAGAGCCCTTTCTTTGCTTGCCAGTGAGGAGTTCCATGAGCGGTCATCGACAGTAGCATCTGGAGGATTCTACCTCTACTCTCGCCGTTACCGTCATAAGCAGCTGGAGCCGGCCCATGGCTTGGGGAGCGCAATGGTCAGTCCAAGGTAACCTAACATCGGTCAGGTGTATCGCAGGCACAATTGCGGCATATAAATATCTCACCTCCCCAGGCGTGTCAAAACACACCCTAAACATTTGATGTCCTGTCAACCACACAGCAAATTAATACAACACTGGTGTTCTTTAGGTAATGCCAAGCTGGAGAACGGTGACTGCGAAGTATGAGATTGAGAGTTGAGAGGGTAAAGAGATTCCAGATTCTGACAGATCATAGAGCAGCACTGGGACAGACTCCTGTGGCAACCATCTGATGTCGCAAAGACTGGTTACTCATGCGGTGATTTGAAGGTTGCAGCCCACGATGCTCATGCGCTCAGCTCACCATTGGATGCGCTTCTATATGAATGTGCAGTCTTAGCACGCTTTGTATCAAGGGCGCGTTCGTAAAAACGTCTTGCCAGGTGCACTTGCGCTTGAGCGAGTCACAAGAGCAGGTGCGGCGCATGGTATGCTTCAGCCACTTTAACTTGAAGATCTGGATTCGCGATGGGCAGTGTTGAAACGTTGATACCTTGGGAACTTGGAAAATCGTCGCAATATTGTTTTCGCAGATCATGGTGACTAGAGTTAATAATAAATATAAAGAGACTTGAAGTTTATACCGACGGACGTTTGAGAGCAAAAAGTTAACGGGCACGTGATGATCACAGTGATCACCAACGTTCTTCACTTGGACTCTCCTACCCCTCATTTACCCGCCATACATCCTACACACATATATTGCTACACTATAATTCAGCATTATGCTCACGGTCATTTCTGTATTTCAACCCAAACGCGCGGGACGCCTCTTCATGCACAAAGTCTCCCTCTCATCATCCTTTGAGCCCTTCGCGCGTTGCTGCTTCAGAAGCTCACTCGCCATCTTCAAAACGCCTCTGAATGCAATTATATTCATTGTGATCGTATTTATCCAGCTCGCACTCAACGCTTACGGGTACTTCAAGAACAATAACGGTCAAAAGGCCCACGACAAGAATACAAACCGAAGCTCACATACTCAGCTTGACCCGGAGAGGTTGGAAGCGGATGTACCAGTTGATAGGGAAGACAGAGAAAATCCTCTCGGCGAGGGATGTTCTCGGAACATCTACTCAGTAAGCACCATACTCTATTTTCTAGGTCCTCACTGCTCAAACCTGATAGCATCCGTCGCAGTCCCTGGAGTTGCAACTGGTAATATTTCCTCCATACCTTGTGTGATCTAATCAGCTCATGAGACGCAGTTGGCTGTGTCATTAGCGCCCACGTGTATGGCCCCTCTGACCCATGAAGACTCGAACGTGCACCTCGATTCTGCAAAAAGCACTTACACGCGTCGTGTCCGTCGATTCATGTCCCACCTCAAGCTGCGCACCGCAAATGAAGAACCAGTACACTTTCGCGACAAGGATATCCGAAAAATCAGCTCGGTGCATCATCAGAGTCAAACGCAGGAAGGAGAAGTTCTGTTGCAAGTCTCAAGCCGGAGCCGGATACTACGGATTTCAAACTAGCCGCTGGTTCGCCAGGCGACTCATGCTGTATCGTCGGTTTTTAGCACCCCACTACGTCTTCCGAAGAGTACCGCGACTGTGGCCTGCCACACCCCTGAGGCTATTAGTGACGAAGTTACATTCACGTATCCGCCGTATCCAGTCAGTAAGGTAACTGACTCCAGCGAAAGGAAGTGGCCATGGCAGACGCGAGGGCTATGTATAGAAGCCTAGGCTGTCAACTCGATGAGATCTGTAAATTATTGTAGAGTGCTTCGTTTGAATCTATCCCTAAAACACACATTGGGTTTCTGTGCTCAAGATGGACCGTGCTTATGCCCCGTAGATATCGAACATTGTACAGGCGCGCACTTTAAAGGTGGTCCGTGCTCAGGCCACAGCAAGCTGTAGACAAGTTGTGGACTGAACGCGATGAGATCACGTGACACGTGCCTACATATAAACACGCCAATCAACAAAGAAGTCGCGTTATTCGCCCTCTCACCACTACCACCACCAAGTGTGATCATCTTCTATTCATCTTACACCTCACGCAAACATACCATAAACTATAATGTCTGGACGCGGCAAAGGTGGAAAGGGTCTCGGCAAGTAAGTGCCAATGATATTTCTTATTGAGTACTATATCTAACTGCTTGTGTAGGGGCGGTGCCAAGCGTCATCGCAAGATTTTGCGTGACAACATACAGGGTATTACCAAGCCCGTATGTACTTACTCTTATGTGCAATCGACACTTGTCTGATGTTTCGCAGGCTATTCGTCGTCTTGCCCGCCGTGGAGGGGTGAAGCGTATCTCGGGCCTCATCTACGAAGAGACCCGTGGTGTTTTGAAGATCTTCCTTGAGAACGTGAGTCACCCGCTGCTAGCTGCGGAGCCGTCAGCTGACTCCTTATAGGTTATCCGTGACTCGGTCACATACACTGAGCACGCCAAGAGGTAAGGATCTCACTGCTGTGGCCAGTACTAGTGTTAGTTCTCACACTGACGGTTGGCTATTTACTAGGAAAACCGTGACGGCGCTTGACGTCGTGTATGCACTCAAGCGCTCTGGACGCACGCTGTACGGCTTTGGGGCATGATCCTTTTATATTTTATTATTACTTGTGGAGTTTCAATTTGTTGAGCGAAAGTTCCGAGCTGGTGATGACCAAGTATCGCACTCGTTTCAAGTGTAGGATTTGCGTGATATGTTACTGCGGCTCGATGCTACTCACTAGGTCTACGATATGATGTACACTATTCTTGTTATACAAATACTCATGTATATGTGCAGTGTGACGGGAAGCAGACAATTCAATGGAGTGTGCTGTTGGCTGCGAACCGCCTGCATATATTATTGTTCTGTATCCACGTTGGTTAGACAAAGGTGTCGGTCCAGGCATGGAGCCTCTGTCTTGCAATGATTACATCGAGGAACCGTGACATGTGAGATTTTGTGTATGAGAGTCAAGAAGAGGTGAAGAGTGTGGAAGGAGTGAATCGAGTCGAAACTGCAGGGAGAGCTGATGATAGATATTCGGCCTTACAGGCTGACCATACTTGCAATGCTTGTACAATCTGCTTGCCAGTGGAATATACAAATACATAACATATACCTGACTTGTGATGGAGGCCCGATGGAGTGTGGTATTGTTAGTGTCGAAAGCGGATTTGCCTGCCCAAGGATGCCGATTAGGTCCTACCCAGCCAACCGCGACACAGCCAGTAACCTTCTGCAGAGTCAGCGCGGCTCGACTCCGGCTTGATATAATGTACGAGGTGAAAGTTAGGTTCTAGATGTTCCTTTCTGAACTCTTGCAGTAATGGATGAGCGAAATGCTTCAACCTGTAATATATATGTGAGCAACTTGTCTTCCGGACAATGAAGGACATACAGTAGTATCCCGCCGGAGGACGCCTTCCCTCGTTCATCTACTGTCCTAACAGTTAATGCACCTTTTGCAAAATCGAGGACTGCATGACATATATCCAAACTCATTTGCGAGTCCCGAATTTTGCTTCCTGAGAAATTCGCAGCCATGTCACTCAGCACGATATCCGCTGTACCCTCAGGATTGTGTGAGTTTTTCAGCGCATCCCGTACGACACGCGCCGAACCCGGAGCTAGAAAGTCCATCTGTAGTGTCTGCACACCCGGTATTGGCACCATTGGCAGCAGATCCAGTGCAACAATTTTTCCTCGCCCGGCAGTCTTGTTCATAGGTTCGGTGCTCCAGGAACCGCGTGTCTGCACCTTCACCTCTTCGCGCATCCCATAGTCATCCGTATTGTCTGCTGCATCAAGGGTCCACCCAAACTTTTCCGCAACGACCTGGCTCCAGCCACCCGGGGCTGCACCAAGGTCCACAACACTGCGCACGCTAGAACGCGAGAGGAAGTGCCCCCACTTGTCATTAAGCTCGATGAGCTTATAGGCAGCGCGTGAACGGTAGGATGACGGCGAGGAGAGGCGTGCTTTGACAAAAGGGTCACGGGATTGTCGTGCTAGCCATGCTGTGCTCGACTTCTTGTGCAAAGGAAGCGTCGGGCGGAATGACATGAATTCAAGTAGCTGAAATAGAAATCCAAAAAAAGAAAAATCCGAGAATTCGAAGTGGTTGTTTGTCAAAAGCCTTAGATCCAAACATCACGGCAAGCCTAGGCTGGGTTGGATGGCGCAAATTTCAACATGACTTGCTTTCTGCGTACTGGCAGCTGCCTTGACCGGAACTCTAGTGATTTTTTGATTTTTCTTGAATGCTGTAAATTTGCATGTGCGCCTATCCTGCTGGTCATCAATATGTAACAAGCACATGCACCTTGTGGATTCCATCCCTCTTCTGAGTCTTCTCCCACACAGCCATCCAGTTTACTAACTATTTCGATTTTCGACGGTTATTGCGATGTCTCAAAAATATGCTCCATACGGTCTTTGGGAGTCCCCAATCACAGCTGATGCTATCGCTGAGGACGTATGTTCTCCAAATTGTTTTTGATCGCTTGGTAGTATCTAAAACTGATCTGCACCATAGAGCGTCTCTATGAGCGATATATTTGTAGACCCGGTCACGAAAGATATCTACTACATTGAACAGCGTGCATCAGAGGGTGGTCGATACGTGCTTCTGAGCAACCAGACTCAAACTGAAGTCTTCGCCAAGGACTTCAATGCGCGCACGCGCGTTCATGAGTACGGTGGAGCTGCTGCGATCGCTTATAACGGGACTGTGTACTCTTCGAATTTCGCAGACTTCCTTGTGTATGCCGCGAAAGATGGGAAGATCAAACCAATCACACCAGGTACATGTGTTAACACCCCGGACTACAACACCGTACTGATGCTCCGTGCGCAGAGGACCCAAAGAAGATCTATCGCTACGCAGATTTCTGTGTGCACCCAGTTCACACTGATCTACTTGTTGCAATCTTAGAAGACCATACCCACGACACGCCGCAAACTGTGCGCAACTCTCTTTGTGTTATCAACTCCACAGCAACGACTGTCACAGCCTTGGTTTGCACTGAGGATGCACAAAGAGAATTTTATGCAGCGCCCACCTTCTCTCCTTCTGGTGATAGGCTTGCATGGCAATTCTGGGAGCATCCAGACATGCCTTGGGAGGGAGGACAGCTCTACGTGGCTGACGTTCACTACAACTCCAACACCCATACACTTAGCCTAAGCAACACGAAACTGGTAGCCGGTAGCGCTAGCACGATCAGCGCGTGTTACCCTTTGTGGGCTTCCAACGACAAGCTTCTCTTCACATCAGACGAAGGCGAGGAGGGAAATAGGTTTGCAAACCTGTGGGAGTGCACTCAAGCGCGCACAAAACCCGTCCTATCTTCTGCTGTGCAGCAAGACTTCTGCATGCCACCCTGGAGGCTTGGAAATTACCCATTCGCATTGTTAGACAATAATGGCACGAAAGCCATCTGTGTTGCATGGCGAGGTGGCCGAAGCGTCCTGTATGTTGTTGATATCACCACAGGGTCCCACAAGGAGATCAAAAACGAAATGTTCGACTTTGTGGTTATCGAACATGTCCATCGCATATCGGACTATACTTTTGTCTTCACGGGATTGCGAAGCAACGCCCCTGGCGCAGCCATGCTCTGTACACTTACCGGACCGTCACTCGAGCCCAATTTCCAGGTGCTCAGATCTACCGAATCGACGTCCGCCGCACCGTTCCCTGAGGGTATCATTTCGCTTCCAACCCCTCTTGAACTCAAACTTGCGGGTGACAAGATTGTGTATGCCGTGTACTACGCTCCAAACAACCCAGCGTATGCGGGTTCGAGCATTCCAAACGAAAAGCCTCCCTGCGTGCTTGGCGTACATGGTGGTCCCACAGGATTAGAAACCCAGAATTTGAACTGGCTGAAGCAGTATTTCACAAGCAGAGGATATGCTTGGTAAGTCCTGGAGCATCCGTAGATCACCATGCTAATCAATAGCAGGCTGGATGTCAACTACAGCGGTTCTTCGTGCTATGGACGCGCATATGTGTATGTTCATATTTATCATCATCTTACACGGAGCAGCAATGAAGATGTGACTAGGGAGCGCCTCAAAGGGAACTGGGGTGTTGCCGATGTAAGCGACTGCATCGAAGCAGTCCAATCGCCCGAACTCTGTTCCCTCATTGACACCAAGCGCACTGCGATCCGCGGCGGGAGCTCAGGCGGATATACTGCCCTTGCTGCCATTTCCCTCGCCTCCTCTGCGGCAAGCAAGACGAAGTTTTTCGCGAGTGCCACGAGCAACTACGGAATCTCAAACCTGGAGCTACTTGCGGACGATACACACAAGTTCGAACTTATGTACATGACAAAGCTTCTCGGCGGTACGAAGGCAGAGATACCGCATGTCTATCATGACCGGAGTCCAGTGTATTTTTCGGCGAGAATTGAGACACCGTTATTGGTGAGTTTGGTGCTGTTGAAAGTGCGATTCATGGGTAGATCATGTTTCCGACAGGTTCTCCAGGGCAATGATGATAAAGTTGTTCCGCCTGCACAGTCGTGGACTATCGTTGACGGGGTCATTAAAAACAAGGGGTATGTTGAGGCGCACTTTTTCGATGGCGAACAGCATGGGTGGCGCACGTCAGAGACCATCAAGAAAGCGATCGAGTTCGAAAGGGAATGGTACGAGAAGACCATGGTGAGGGTTTCTGTCAGTAAGTAATAATGAAATAGCAGCAGTGTATCATTGGTGTTATGATGATGTATGTATATTAGCGAAGAGAATGTTGAAAAAGATATCTGTGCGTGACACATGTTCTTTCCAAAGGGGCCCACCGATTGCTAATAGCAACCGGTAGTGCACAACAGGCATTAACTTGTGAAGATGTGACTTTGATCTTGATGAAGCAAACCGTCAGATTGTAATTCCACGCATGGTACAGTAATTGATACAATTTATAGGCGTCTAAATTACACTAACAGCCTAGCAGGCGCTGGTTTGTACATTCAGGGTCATTGTATCTATGCTGATGAGGAAGCTACTACAACATAGATGCACCTCTCACAGGGGCGTCAATGTTCTCTTTCTTTCTTTGTGTTGCCTAGTGGGGGTTCATTGAATGTTGATCATGTTTCTGGACCAGGCAATATTTCAAGCAAGTCAAGCACTTTCCCGCAGACAGTAACCTCCTTCGTGACCGAGAGCAACGGTTCAACAATATCCATATCAACATCGCTCGGCGGTGTTGCCATCTGCAAGTCTACTGTCGGCTCGTGGCAAGTTGACACGGCCAAAGCCATCCTAATGCATTCCACTTCCAGTGGTTTCAGTGCTTCCACCACCACTGTCAATTTTTGCAACACCGGGAGATGGAACCCATCGAATATGTCGATGAATTCCTGCCGATCCGATGTGATGGGAAGAGTCATTGATCTAAGGCGAGATTGTGTGACTATGTCAATTCTATCACCAGAACCTAGGGAATAATCATCCACCACCATGTTCTCCAGATGAGGGAAAATCACCGAAGTGAAGCGTATAGCGTTGACGGTAGTGTGTTGAAGGCGGAGATGACATATATTTTTGCAGGTAGGAGTGGCAGGAAAATCACTTCGGTTGAAGATGTGTAGACGATGGAGATTTGGTGCGTTGAGTCCCTTGAACTCTCGCCGGAAACATTTTAATGTTCTCAATCGAGGTGTATCAATGTTATCACTCCAGTCACAAATATCAGGTGACATGATAGCCACCGACTCCCAACGCCCCTTTGCAGAAAGCAGAATTTCAAGCAGTTGACGATCCGCCCCTGATTTGTACGGGCGAAGCCATGGCAAGTATCTAACTTCTGTATCGCGCGAGTAGCAGAGCTGCTCGGACACGATGCTAAGGCTGAGAGGACGATGTCCTGAGCGGGCGAGCCAAACTTCTAGTAGAGATGGAAGGAACGGTTGTAATGGCTTAATTCGGCCGGGAAGTGCAACATGGATGCGCGACCAGATTGCTGTTGTTGAGTGTGCAACATCTCGCCAAAGGCGACACACGTGGGTGAGGAGTAGGGGAGGGCTGGTAACATCGACTGCGATGTGTGTGTCTCCATATGAGAATATACTGGGGTTTTCTGGGTCGTCGTTTAAGATGAGCAAGAATACTTGCTGTAGGAGTTCTACTGGCAGGCGATTGATAGGAGGAACAAGCAGATGGTTCATTCTAGCCAGTTTACGTCGTAACAAGTTGTTCAGAGAAGTTTGAATAGGAGCACCTCTCGGTGTTTAGTTTTGTTTGCCCGTCGTGGACGTTTTAGGGCGCCCATTACAACTTAAGCTTTAACTTGAGCCAACGTTGTGCTTACCGGATGGTAAGTCCACCCGTAGCAGGTCTTCAGAACGGGCCATCAACAAAAGAGCTCATAGCACATAAGGCCTTGCGAAACCTGCCCGATGCATGAGCATCGACCAGCTTTTTTGAAGAGCACACAAAGCCTTACATTTTGACATACACGCTATGGTCAGCATACATACTAACACAATGTCATATACATTTCAGGCTCTTTTGTTGACGGGTGGGTGCATGATCAGCGCTGCTTTCTTGACTGAATTGTGTCCATTTGTTCATGTAGTTCACATATTGCTATTGCCGCTGAATGAGTCGCGGGACTCGCGGCTTAGCTTGAGTGGTGAGCCGGTCACCAGCCCACTTTAGATTCTCCCTCCCACTCAGGCTCTTACTATGGTTTGAATTTTACTTGTGTGTCAGACACGGTCTGCCTCATACTGCAAACAGTGGGCCATCATCACACAACTTGACTCATAGCTATCGCGGACAAAACTCAAGACTATCTATCTCAGCCGCCTCAACAGCCAACTTGAATGGTGGAAGTGCGAATCTGTTGCACAGGAATTTTTGACTTGATTTATTACGACGTGAGGCGCCAGTCTGATTAGGTGTGTGTGCAATCGATGAACGCTGCAGCAGAGGGAACTTTTTCTCTCGCACACGAAATATCCGCCCTGCTCGTTTAATACGGTACCAACGTTCAGATCGCACAAAGTACACCATTAAAAAGTATGCAAACGGCACAGTACTTTATTCCACCTGCCACGGTTGTCTCTCCGAAACGCCTGCGGTACTGAAAAGTTGAGTCCATCTCAGCAGGTAGTATTATTGGGCATACCATAAAGCATGCAGCACGAGACACATGAACCTATACATTGGCAGCATTTTGTACTGGTAGTCCTTTGACATAATATCATTATCGCACTGTATGTGAAGAGCAGAAATAGGAGCGTCGGTTAAGCACCGGATGATATTCCAAACAAACCTAAACACCATATATTTTCCCATCGCCAAGTTAACTTAGCTCTCTCCAAACAACTTGTTACTATCTGGTGGGTCATATTACACAGATCACACCAAAAGCTGACGACCATATGGTTTAAGTACAGGAGGACAATTCTACCACTGGCCAGTATATCCATCGTATCATCTTAGGAGGCCCCTCTCGTTTCGCAGACACCACGATGATTCCCCGAATCTCCAAGCGGTATGCCAGCACTGCCAAACCCAAACCCAATGCTCGCAAGGGCACAAAGGATGTACGTGGTGTAACTCCAGGGCGTCAAACTGTATCGCCAGAAGAGCAAGCACGCATCATAAAGCGTCGCGTTGAGAAGGCCGAGAGAGACGAGCGTATGGATATAACCATGGCACTGACTCCGGTCAAGACGTGAGTATCTTTACTGTGTTGTTATCCCTTAGTCCATATATTCTGTGACGAAAGTCCACGGATGTCTCCCTACCATGTCAATGGAGGCTCGCTTGCTGGCGTGGCTCCATGATGTCATTGACGTTATTCCTGGAACCGTTATCGTCCGCGGGACTTGAGGCACGCAGTCCCCATTTGTCCCTACTTACTCGATTATTTCCTCATGCTCATTTTTATTCTCGGTACTGATTACTCTCCTCTTTATTAGGCACATGGGAGGTTTTACCCGCCCCCGTGACCTACGCGCTCTGTATTGGTCAAAAGATGGACCCTACGATGAACAGAAGAGGTCTTATGAAGCACCCTCTCCTGCTGCTTACGTCCCTCACACCGTTTACCTCCTGGAAGCTCGCCATTTAACCAAGCATGGTGTAGGACGTGCCGACTCCATTGAGCATGTCGTTGGCGTCTGCCGTGAATGTGATTTCCCAGATGTCCTTGCCAAATATAACTCTGCCCATTCCCCGGAAATTGAAACCATGGACAACGCCCGCTGGCCATGGGAGGCGCAAGCACGTCCAAAGCGTGTCAAGTGGTGGAATCCTGGTGAAGATCCCAATGATATTGCGAGGGAGATCATTGAAGACAGCCAATACGAGGCCGAGGATGCAACAACATTTAGCGGTGAGAACAAGGGGTCAGAAGCGGTCTTAAGCAAGGGAACTTTGATCATGGCCAAGATCTCCCCGACTGTGCCACAAGTCAGAGCGTTCCACTCATCAGCACGTCGCCTCTATCCCTCCGAGTCTTACAACGAAGAACACATCGTTCCCAATTTTTACATCAAACACAAGAAAGATCGTAAGAGCCAAGCGGACAAGCTGATGAAATCATCTGTCACACCATCTACCACTTCTCCATCTGCCACTGATACCGCTGGTCTTAATGTCGCGGCTGCTGAAGAAGCTGCCCACAATCCGACCCGACAAACTAAAGCCGTTAAAAGACGCAAGCATGAGGAGTCTGCACTCATGGAACACCTCTCAGACTCTATTCTTGGCGACGACCTTGTGGCCAGCACACGCCGCCTTGTCACCAAGATCCCTATCGAGCACTACGACAAGGATGGCAATCTCGTGCATCCAAGCGGGTTCGTCGTTCCTGGCAAGGGCCACTCAAGTACTAGTGATGCTGCACGTGCCAAAGAACGGGCGAGAGATGAGGACGAAGAACGCGCTGCACAGACAGCCTCAGTTGCTGAACGTGTCCTCGAATCCGATTTCGATCATGTGCATTCCGCCATGGCGAGCACGCGCCCGCGTTCTCATAAGGTTCCATTTGAAATTAGGGAGCCTGACGGGACGGTAAAACACCCAAGTGGCTTTGTTCCTCCAACACCCGCCAACGAGTTTAAGTATTCTGATAGCGCCAGTCTTGAGCGGGGTCTTGCGGGGGCTATTAGCAGACAACGCGCCCGTGATGCGGAAAACAAGAACTCCACGATCATCCAGGGCCGTCGTCTGCACACCACTGCCGTGGTGCGCGCAAGCGAGGTAGCACTTCCAACCCATCTCACGCAGCCTGTGCCTGCCCCTGAGATTGTCTCTTCAGCCTCATCAGGGCTTTCCGAAAGCGAGTCAGACCGTGTTGGCGCTGTCCGCGCCAAATATCTCCCAACCCTCGCACAAGAGCCCTTTTTTCGACCTCTCTTGACGTTGACAGTTTCTACCAGACCTCTTGCCAACAGTTTAGTGCGTCTTTCGCGTGCCCTTCCTCGCGGCCTTCCTTTCTACGCGTCCATCGCGTCGGAGGACCGCAAGTTTTCGGGCTCCTTCTCTTCGCGCATGCGCAACCTCCGTCTGAACCGTATGCAGGACCTCGCAGTAGCGATGGCACAGGGGCTGTCTGGCGCCCGTGGTGGCTTCGTAGGCATCCGGTTTTCTCCTGACGAACGTGGACGAGGTGTGGACGGGGAGGGTCTCGACAAGGCTTTGGACTGGAATAAGCGTGTTATTGGTGTCGGAATCGGCAATTGGTTCTCTCGTGCACAGGAATTGAAAGAGGGTTTCAAGATAGACGCGGAGAAAGTCTTCACTCCGTATACCTCTGAGGGAGTGCGACTTGACAGCGGCCCGTTCAAGATTTACGGGCTTGACGACTGGGGCAGGCGTATCTGCGACGAGACAGGCGAGGAGTTTGCATACCCGTCGAAGTCTGCGCAGGAACACGTTGTAGAGCTAGACAATTTTGATGCGCTCGAAGAGACGAGAGAGTTTGAGGAAGCGTAAAGGCTTGCGCTTGCGAGGAAGTTAGGTGAGGTCGTGCTGTGGCGGAATGTGTTATGTTCTCTACAGACGAGATTGTATTTGTATCATACCACCATGTTCTTACAGTATCATTCAAGCATCTTGTTTACATCCCGATGCATTCATTGTAATTATATGATGTTCACTGAACATTATTTTGATAAGTTTCAAAGCCCCTAGTTACGTTCGAGCTTACACATATCCAATCATCAATCAAAGTATGTCATCTTCACCTTCCACTTCCAAAATGGAGCGTTCCTCAACAACTACCAAGACTTCAAGTATTCCAACATGTCCACCATTCCTACAGGCACATACATTATCATGAATGCCACAACGCACACATACCTGAATGTGCTCGGTTTCCAGCCTGTTCCAGGTGACATCGTCAATAGTGTAGGAAATCATTTAGGAAATGACATGGTGTGTTTACTACCTCACGCTCATCATCGTGCGCTTCATTGTATCCTTCGCAGTGGAACGTGTTAAAGACTGAGTCATGTGGGGTAACAATACAGTCCTACGGGACTGGCGCGTTCCTCTCCTTCGATCCGTCAAACAAAACCGACACTCCCACAGGCAGCGTCGTCACCAGCCGTTTAATTTATCCGTGGAGTCTGCGGCCAAACACTGCAGTCCCGTATGCATGGTAGTAAGTGTCAAATTCACGTTCATCTCTGACTCGGAGCAGAGAAGAGGTTGATCTTCAAACATAGTATTGTAGACCATCACACTGGTAAAGGGCTTGCTGTGGAGAACAACTCCGCCGCAAACGCTGCACAGGTACGCCTCAGACATTTCTCGTAAACTGCGTCCCTCAATGTCATTGCCAGGTTCTCGAATTGGGACTGACAAATAACGGAAGCCAAGCTTGGTTTTTCATCGCAAAGGAACCCCTAGCCGGTACCAACTAATTGTCACCTGATATTGACAAGATTGATGTCTTATCTTTCTATGATTGATGGATTTGACGAGTCGAGAAGTGTTGAACGTCGGGGGGTTTTCGACAATCTACAATTACGAGTCTCCACAAAATTGAAGAGTGCGACTTTAAATGCGAGAAATGTTTGGCCATTGCAGTGTCGGACGCACGAGTGAGTAAAGGTGCTTGAGCTTGAGCCCTCGTACCACGTCGGCTGCGAAGGATGATGACAAGCATATATGCAGCCATCTAGGACAGTACAGGTACTGCGGATTGCCTTAAAGAGCACTTTTATCGTTGTGCACTCTGACAGATTTGAAGGTTGCAGCTGAAGGGCAGCGCTGTGGTATCAGCAGCGCACTTCGCACATGTGTGCAGCACCGTCAGTGCTAAACTTGAAGGACTGGTTCCCTATAGATTGACTGGTCAGTCCGATGTCATATTTTTTAAAGTAGGTGAACAATGAAAGTCGTGTTTTACAAACGGTCCAGACTAGAAGTCTGATCACGAGGAAATTTTGATGATTCGAATAACAACTTTGGTGGGTATTTCGAATCCAACATGTTGATCAGCTGTAGATCTAGGTGTTTGGGTTTCAAGCCTCAGCGGGTAGCGTACATGAAAATCTGATTTATTGGCCAGATCATAAATAATGCATACCGTACATAAGTACGGTCATCGCATGTGTACTATATAACTAAGGTAGTTATGAAACTGGGATAGCAATTCTATTTCTCCAGGTCAAATGGTTTGTTGAAGACTTGGTTCTGTGGTGTCAAACAGGAGGATCCAAGGTACATAAGAGGGGTTGATCCGAGGGAAGAGCTTTGAGAATAGCCACCCAAAGCTAGAGGAATAAGTCTTCCGTATGTGATCCTCGTTACGAGGGTAATTCAATTTGAGAGACACCAGTTTACTTTTCGAATCACGGGGCACAAGGGCGCGTAGGCTTGCCTCGTCCATATCATAGTCATCGGCCACGGTTCTGAGTGTGACACCGATCCAAAGCGACTTCAGGCTAGGGCATCGCTCGACGAAACTAACGACCTCGGGCACTGTAATCCACTGCGACATAGGTGCCGCGCCAGACATGCTCCCATCCATCTTGTTGAGGATCAACATTTCCAGGCATTTCCATGCTTCTGCCATTTCCACCAGGCCATTCGCGCCGATGTTCATAGTTCTTGCATCAATGTACACAACCCGAAGTTGACTGAGGTAGAAGAGCGGCCGTATGGTGTCGAGGGTAATGATTGTGCTGGGCGACAATTGGTAGGTATCGTTTTCGAATAAGTATATGCGCTGCAGGTTCCTGAAAGTCTCGCGCACGTGAAGCGAGTCACAAAGTACCTGCAGTAGGCTCGGATCGAACTTGACCTCGGATCGAAGTGTCATTGAGGTGAGTTTGCTAGGCCATAGACGTGTAAAGACTTCGACGTCTTGCCATTCTTCGATCTCCCATTCAACATTGTCGACGTTCTCAAAGAAAACTGGGTTGCGGGATGAACCAAGAATATCTTCGAGATCGCTTCCGGTGGGCAGACGGAAGCTGATTTCGGTAACAGATGGCAGTCCACCCAGGTAGACTAGGGCATCCTTTGTGATGGCTGGCACGTTTACTACCCGCAGTTTCGGCATTTGTTGGATAGCACGAGACATTGGTAGAATATAAGGCACATTGTGATCCGGGTTGCGAAATAGGTGGGAGGAATGTAAAACCGTGAGGCTTTCAAGTGACGGACAGTTTAAAGACAAATGTTCGAAGACAGTGTGCACATTTTCGCCATCTTGCTCGTAATCAGAGATGCAGATGATGAAACACTGCATACGCAGTCCAAGCAGGGGAGGGACCATGTGGAGAAATTTACAGGGCAGGTCGATTTCCAAGCTTCGTAAGTTTGGTACCAGAACCCCGGAAGAGCCAGAAATGATTCGTAAAAACAATTGCGTAGGATATCCCGGCCGCCAACGTTCCATGCTGACATTTAAAGACCGGACACGATGTCCATAGCGAGCCATGATGGACAGCTGAGTTTTTGTTGGGACCTGTGACATCAGTAAGTCATATGTACTTTTGCTTAAAAATGGAAGAATTACGATGAAGTATTCTTTGTCCCGTTGCATCGTGTATTGCGGGGCTGGAATCATTCCAGCACATCGCATAAATGGTTCAACGCCTTCGGGGTCTTTCCAGAGAGCATCTAATGCTGGCTCCGAGAAGGCACGACAAGTTAATGCCAGCGCGACTAATGTTGGTGCTGAAGATTTGACATAATCGGCGGGCCAGATGCCGCACCGTTCGTCGACGGTGATATGGCTTATGATGTAAGAGAGAATTTCGGGAATAAGCAGAGCGTGATGCATTGCGAGGTTGGCAGAGGAAATTGCTGAAATCGTTTCTAGGATGCGGGAAGGTGCAAGAGTCGTTTCGGTCCCAAGGGTATTTTATATCGAAATGTAATGTGGAAAGTCCACGGGAACAAGCAAGGACAATGGATGGAAATGTGATGTGGAAAGTCCACAGGGACAAGCAAGGACAATGGATGGTGTGATGGCCCGGGGCACTGATCAGAGCATTTGTATCACATACTGGAAACATCCACTGTTATTCAATACTAGGGCCTTGAGTAGCGACATACATCGATGCTCCGACTTTTGGGTCACCAGTTAAGTAATGACTTCCACAAGTAAGCGCTAGTAAGCACTGCGTTGGAGCTTGCGGCAAGCTTGCATATCATGATGGGTTATGTGAAACTTGAAATACTATAAATGGAAGCCTGGTGCAAGATTCGCGTTGATCATCGGAATTTCAAATTCAAAGCGGGCTTTGACTGGCACGATGGCTACTGCACCACAGATACTCCACAGGGACAGATTTATGAACCACTGCGCTGTCCTTGTATCTTTGCGTCACGGTGTCTGAGGTAAGAGTCGAAAGACGCGATTTTAAAGTCCCTCTGCTATGTTTACCACTATCTAATTACTGTTGTATGTTTTGACCAGCTGCGGGATGTAGGTATTAATGGAGAAGAAGTTGGCGACTCAAGATTCAAACCAGTCAGATCATGAATTGACAGCGTTTCGCTCGAGGGAAAAGCTTTTTTACACGTCCATGCAATCTCAAGCGAGGAGAATCTAAAATATGTTGCTCAGCGCGGGAGATTCTAAAGTATACAAGTCACGACCCACAGGGCTCGAGTTCATGATAGGTGCGCTTGTCAAAATCTTATTCCACATGAAGTTGAGCTTGAATTGATGCAGAGTTCCGCCAGTAGCATGAGATCATGTGTCACCCATAGTACGTCACGGTCTTGTTGGAGAACAAAACGGTTAACCTCAAGACAAGGCCAGCCATCTGCCAGCGCCGTTTACATCATGTTCATCTTTGTTTATGCTGATAGACAATAAGTGAATGATGGCTCCTAAAAGCCTCGCTGGTCAAAACGTTCCTGCAGTACTAGGCCCGGTGATTTTATGAGGTCGTAGAGATCTGGATATTTTGACCTCTCGCCATTCTCCAGTTACAAACCTTACAACGATCACTGGGGCCTTCTGTACATATAGGTTGCAGTAGTGCAATATTAATGTTGATGAAACGTTTGAAGTTGGAGCAAGTCATAATAACACTCAGTTCGCTCTTCTTTACATAATCTTCTACAACGACGCACTCTTTGATCAAGTATTCCACCATGTCTATCACCATTCCAACAGGCTCATATATTATCATGAATGCTACAACACACACCTACTTGAATGTCTTGGATTTCCAGGCTGTTCCGGGTGACATCGTCAATAGTGTCGGAAATCGCCTAGGAAATGACATTGTGCGTGTACTCGATGCTTTTCATAAGGCGTTTGGAACGTTGTATCCTTCGCAGTGGAACGTAGCGAATACCGAGTCGTGTGGTGTGACCATACAGTCCTTCGGAACTGGCGCGTTTCTCTCCTTCGATCAGTCAAATAAAATGGACACCTTCGTTGGTAGCGTCGTCACTAGTCACTCGATTTATCCGTGGAGTTTGCAACAAAATACTGCAGTCCCGTATGCCTGGAAGTAGGTGACAAGGTTCCTCTCTGCAACGAAAGTGAGGTTAGCTTTTCGAACACAGTATCGTGGACAAGAACACTGGAAAGGCGCTGGCTGTACACAACGACTCCATCGCAAATGCGGCACAAGTAGGCCTCGAACATTTCTTGTCAAATGTGTTTCTCATTGCTTTTCTCAGGTTCTTGAGGTTGAAAATTTGAATCACTCAAGCCGAGCTTGGCTTTTTATCGCAAAGGAACCCATACCTGGTACCAACTAATTGATATCCGCTCTCGAGATCGTTGACGTACTCGGGGACTCTACTCCTATGATCATTGGCGAATTTGAGGAGTTGAGAAGGGCTTAGACACGGTGACTTTGACATACCACGACAGGTGTATTATGTAGCACCAACTTGTTCTACGAGATGTAAGTTTAATGTCGTTTCGGAATGACATCGTGTCCGTGGTGCTTGACAGCGATATCCACTCAAATCTGAAGTTCGGAGCTCCTTCCAAATTGTCAAGGTGCGCCTAAGCGCCACGCCGCCTCTGACGAACGATCTTGATAGATCGCTCAACGAAAGTAGCATCGAATATTCGTAAAACTCGCCAGTTTCAAACATGGAGGAGTCCGTGGTGAAGCTTGTGGGTGCTACCCACATGCGCTCGCTCAGACACTTCACCGCAATGGTTT
The DNA here is from genome assembly GCA_000827255.1 of Suillus luteus UH-Slu-Lm8-n1. NCBI lineage: Eukaryota > Fungi > Basidiomycota > Agaricomycetes > Boletales > Suillaceae > Suillus > Suillus luteus. The sequence continues at coordinate 43,002 of KN835358.1, forward strand.
GGCATCGTCATCCCATAAGTATGCACATTTTTCTCATCTACTCCATCTCTCCTCCTGCCCTTGACCGTCGCAATACTACTTCCTGCATTTTGCATGGTGTCAAAAACGGGGAACAACGAATAAGCAAGGTACTGCCGATACGACACTAATCTCACGGCCACTGTTCACACATCCGGTGATAATTCTACCTCTACTGAAGACGATATCTATTTCATCAACACGAGAGTTGATAGTCTATGTTTGTGCATGGGAGCGCACTACCCATCTTGAACTATCCTGCACTGACATTTCTTCCAGGTGTTAATGTACTTCACATCAAGTTTCAGGATTTGAAGCGGCTGCCAAAGGGCAGTCGAGCTTCGTCTGGGATACATTCTCTGCATCACTCAGGTGAACAGGAACATAAAGGGAGTTGGTCTAAGTAACGAGGACAGCCGTTCCTTCACGAATATAATCAAGCAAGAGCCTGAAGACGAAAATTAAAATGCCGACGTACCTTTGTTTTGAGGTTTAGCTTCTCTGACACTCTTAATGCGTGACTTGAACTTCGCCTTGTACCTGCTTCAGCTGAGCGAATCATGATGAGTTCGTGAGGTGGTTCAGCTCCTACAACGCAATCAGAGATACAGAAAAGCAACGATGTCATAAGGTACCTCTTCTAGCTAGGTCGATGTCCAGGTCACCGAGGTCATTTCGAGTTCTCCGATGACCGACTGGACTCGGAAATGATGAAATCTTCGCTCGCCAATGGAACTTCTTCACTACCGTCCCACTTAGCCAATATCCGTCCCAACTCCCTCACGATTTCATAGGACAAACCCATAGATTCCTACGCCAAGAACGAACGGTTAAAAATCAAGGCGGCGGTTGTGAGCGAAATGTA
>KN835359.1:0-43424 GCA_000827255.1 Suillus luteus UH-Slu-Lm8-n1
AAAATAAACATGGTACGATAATGAAATAAATGATAAATGGAGAAATACACACCTGGGAACTTGGTTGGACATGGGAAAACACTCTGGGAAGTCAGGCGCCATAAGGCGCTTAGGCGCGCGCAAGTCGCGCAAGTGTCGCCTATGTCGCGCCTATGTCGTGCATGCGTCGCGTTTGTCGCGCTTGTGTCGCGTTTCATGCGTAGTACTGTAGACTTGACCTACATATGAAAATGGGCCATTGTGAGGCTACTCAGGATCGAGTCTCTACATCGCCTCTCGTGATTCTCTCCTGTGGTTTCCTTTCTGACTTCCTCAACTGGGTAGTTAGCTGTTTCCTGTCTCGAGTCTGCACTGTTGACTTGCCTCGAGGGGGGATTGATTCCCCCCCATTTCTGCTCTTGCTCTATGACTATGCGTGTTGGTGCTTCGTGGTCCGCTACTTCGGTTATCTCCATTCTGGTTGCTTGCGAGTGGTTACACAATGTTGCTGTGCCTCCGATTCCTGTGACCTGTACGACATCTGGCTCGTAGTCATGGACCGCTTTGAAGGCTTTCAGCAACGGTTTTCCGAACAAAAACATCCAGCCTCCACCGCTCTGGAAGACCTCGAATTCCCCTTGTGTGTGGATACCCCCAACTGTAATTTCTCCCTTCCATACGGCTTCAGATGGACTGACAGATCCATTAGCCATTCAAAGCTTCTTGTTTGACGGTCCCCAGTTGCCCAATCTGTGTTTAATGCGGTTAAAAACCGATGAACACATCACGTTCGTCATGGCACCCTCGTCAAACAACACCTTGACCCTAACGATTTCGCCTTTGGGTCCCGCAAATGAGACGTATTGCAGGAAGGGTCGACAGGGTCGGTTGCTAGGTTCGTTGCTTTTCATGTCCTCCATCGAGTACAAATCAAAAACATTGCATTCTTCCATTGCTGATACAATATTAGATTCTGTGCTTAGCGTGATTTCGACGGGGCTAATGGGCTGGTCCTTGTATGTTGCCTTTTCACATACGAGGACTGGTAATTCCGCTGGGTGAGGTACGTGTTTTCTGTGGGTCGTCTGGTGTTCCTCTACACTGACGACCCTTGACCTTTTCCCTGCTCCCATTGCTGTATGAACTCGTCTTCGAGCAACAGATCAATCTGTGTCGCATGTCCTCGATTATAGTTCCCGAGTTCTCGCACTGCGATACTGCGCCATATCTTTTCTTGGATGAGCAACTGCGACGCCTCTGGTGCTGGACATGCTCCCGCTATGTGACCATGCGAACCACACTTGAAACATTCCCCCGAACATATCATTGCGCTGCCGGGACGGAGAGGGAATTGCATGTTCTCGTTCACTCGACCATCTTGTCCATGCTTCGTGAACCATTGCTTGAGTTGTTCCTGGTATACCGCGATACCTGCGGCAGTGTCAGGTTGATGGGGGATGTTGTTAATGCGGCTGTGTAGTAAGTCTCTTTCCTCTGGTGATAATGGTTGGCGTTGACGTGCTGGTGGTCTGGCTGCTGGTGTTCTAGGTACATAGCGAATGCGAGATGCTGTATTGGTTGTTGGCGGAGGGGTGGGGTTAGACAACGTCGTTCCTGGTGGGGTATTTCTGAGATTACTGCACTGAAGCTGCAGTCGTAAGATTTCGATTGCGTCCATTTGCAGGCCTTCGAGTCTCGTTAGACGAGCATTCTGTGCTTTCTCCGTTTCTCTCTTCCTTCTCACTACATCAGCCTTCTCTCGCAGCTTATTTGTATCAATATTTTTGATCTCATCTAAAAACTTTGTCCAGTCTGCGAGTCCTGGGGTGGTGAGCTCCTTGATTACCGTTGGCATGTTCTCACGGACTTGGTAGACTAGTCCTGCCGTTTCGTTCGACCCTGCTTCAGCAACGAGTTGCTGTAACTTGGCGCGGAACTGCATGTGAGCCCAGGTCAGTACTCCGGCTACCGTGACCTGTGTCCCTAAGTCTTCTTCATCAATACGCAGCGCTAAGATCTCGCGCTGATAGTCAAGGCCCGTTTTTTCCACAATGGTGATGACTGGCCATCTGGCATTGAACTCAGCTTGCACATCTGACCACGCTGTCTTCTTTGCGTTATCTAGCTTAGTCCACCATAGATCTGCGACCGATCCTGCAGAAAGGAGTGTGCTGAACACGACAACTTTTGCTGCCTCTGTCTTCAGGTCATTGAGGATGATGTACCGATCCACTTCCTTCAAGAAGTTTTGAGCATTCTCGTCCGCTTTACCGTGAAACCACCCTGGGGTAGTGTTGTTGTTCATTTTGCGTGATCGTGGTGGTTGTGTAGCTGTCAGAGGGATCGTCTGTGGGCTTTCAAATAGAGTCGGAAGTAATGAATGCTGTAGTGCAGGAAGTTTCATTGTCGTTGATGCAACGAATGGAGAGGCTGGTCTGGGGGTTTTGCAAGCGGACTTAGGGGGCTGTTCTAATGGATTGAGTGGAGGAGACGGGATGTCTTCTATTGGCCAAACTATTGAATCTGAGTTGGGTGCTCCAGGAAGAGAATCTTGGTCGTTGTCTCTTTCCTGGTTATCCTCCCAATCCGCTTCGTAGTCTTTGGTATCGGATGTGTCGTCGTCTAAGGTGCGCGTTACTACTTCTGGTGTGTCTAAAGGAGACGAGTTAGTTGTTGTTGCTAGCGAGGAGGCAGTAGTAGAAGGCTTTAGGCTTTTGGTTGAGGGAAGAAATCGGCCATCTGGTCCTCGAGCTGGTAAAGCTTTGTGGCCTTTCTTGAGACCTTTGCCTTGGCTTTTTCTGTGTTTTACTAGGGCCATGCGTTCTACACGTGTTCGTTGTGTTGTGTTCGTTTGACGTTTCCACAATGAAGTACCATATCTAACCAATCGGAAAGCTATCTGTTGCGAAACCCGAATCCCACTCTCTCACCACGATGTGGTAGGGTACCTGGGCCAATGAGGATATGAGCTCCCGCTCGTTGGTCTTATTGTCTATGACTACTGGGACATCTGGAATCGCCTTGTTGGCTTACTAAGCTGCCTCAAACCCTGACAAACACCCTCCTTGACTGCCCCCCTGCTAGGGGTCCCCTACCCCACTGTAAGTATACGATCCAAGGTCTGCACTTTGGTCGCAAGAATGCCCACCTGGGTCATCACAGGGAAGGCCCATGGGTGTTATCACTAGGTCTTCAGATGCGATAGCTAAGCCAGCCATCGATGCAGCAGAAATGACAATAGTGGCGAGGGAAGTGAATTTCATGGTTGAATATTGATGGTGTTTCCTGAGCCGAGACGAGTACACTGGATTTTATACGCAATAGATGGTGCAGCCAAACGCTTTCGTGTGCTTGCATCGCCATATGCTCAGGATTGAAATATTGATGCCAGCTCATGCCCCGTGGCACAATTTTTTCTAGCCTCAGAGTTAGTGTTGTGGGCAGAAGTCCGCCATTCTGCCAACTGGTTCTGCCAAACCGGTTCTGCCTGAACACACCTTACGCAATGACGGACAGTGGCATGTGGATGTGCTGATGTCCTCGAATGGTGTTTCCTAGTAACACATTGTCATAGAATAGCCTTGTAGCGCTTTGAAAATTTTGCCAGGCGGCAGAAGTGGTGGTTCTGCCACTTCCGCCAGTTATGCCGGCACAATTGCCCACAAACAATTCTGCCCCCAGCACTACTCAGAGTGCAGTGCCGCGCAAATTGATCATGATATTCTAATCGCATGAGGTGGCAGAAATACTCCACAAGTTCTCTTGGTACAGGCGACGGCTAGGTGACTGACTTCAGTCTTCGGCCAATAACAATTCCTAATTCAGAATTTTAGCATTTGCGATGATGTAGCAGACGCACTCACGGACCATATGCATCTGAAACTCAATAACCAAGCGAATCGTTGGATGTGGCTGGTGTCCGAGACGTCGTCGTAAACGGGCCATGACGCATGATCATGATTGTACTGGAGACAAGTAGCATCAGGTAACATCCCGCGCTCGCGTTGAATAACATACCGGGTAGTCCAAAATAGCAGGCTCATCATGTGTCGTTTGAGTTCTGTCATAGATGAGCCTTGCCTGTAGCGGACAAGCCTCGAGCAGTGAGGACTATGAAATCAAATTAGGATGCGGGGTATATTAAAATGTAGAGGCTAACTCAAAGATCCCCAATGTCATCATAGGTCTTGAACGTCTTCACGGCGTTTGGCAGGGGGATATTCCTGCCACAAGTAATCAGTCAAATCCAGCCTTACCCCTGATCATCGGCTAAAAGCTTGATACTGCACGCATTAGACGTCTCAAACACGACTATGTAATTCCCTCCGTGACTTGATTGACGATGAACAACAGTGAACAACTCACGCATCGTTGCGCCCCTCAACAACCATCCGCATAAACTGAATCATAAATATTGCCGAATCTATTCAGCCACTATCGCTTATTACCCCCGATCATTGCACCGTCATTCCTGACAGTGGATTAATGGTGGCTTGATCGGGTGGTGCAGTGAGTATGCGAGTGGCGTTATCAGATAGTAAAGGCAACTGGTACCATGGACCGCGGCGTTGCACGGGCCCGATTAATCAGAACATCGTGACGTACACTGGATAGATACGTGTAAGTGGGCAGACTGATCACTGATGGGACACACCAAGTAATCGGCTTTGTAGTGCAGAATTCAATTAGTGCTGGGGTTGGCCCACTCACACGCAATGCACAGCTAGTATATATTTGCACCTTGGGATGTTCGTTGCCAAGACCTTGGTAAAATCATGTTCTGAAGCGCCCATATGTCAGTGAAATTTGCAAACTCGTTGCATTTGATTTTGCAACCCTCGTCCCTGAGTATGCACATCGCCTGTGGCGTTGTGACACGCTATGCCACACATCTCTGGGAGCAATGGGTCTTGAATGGAGAGACCAATGGAGATATAAAGCCTCGCCTTGCGTCCAGGAACTAGCCATCGGAGCATATGTACCCCCAACATACGATGACAGTGGGAAACACGGGTCAGGTCTTTTTTTCAATCATCATTTGACACACACACGCGGGATCGAAGGACGCCACAGGGAACGACCTTTAATACCTGTAATGCGTGGAACGATCTGAGCAATAGACAATGGGAACAATCGTGAACTCAAAACAAATTTTTGGGCGATGCGATAGCGGGCGTAAAGCGACCGTGACAGAGATAGATTATCAGCCTCCATGGTATCAATGAGCTGTGATGAGAAATTGATCAGACGCGCATCAAAGAACTTCGCCTACGTACAAGACGTCGAGACAGATCCATGTGTACTAGTACCATACAGAAGGATGGGCCACGTACTTATTGACACTGCCACTAGCCGTTCCAAGATCAATCATCATGAGTTTCACTGATGCGGTATACGTGCATGTTTGCGACGGCAACAAAGTATACAACCGTACCGGTATAAGAAGATAACACCATCACACTACAATTGAGGGTCAATCCAGGCGAAACAAGATCTACCAGTAGGGCATACATACCTTAAGGTAGAAGCTCAGTCGGAATGCGCTGTAAGTTTTTGCACTTGACCTATATGACAGTAGAAGCTCCACGCATTTTGGTGAAAGATGAGTGAGTTAACACTAGAGCACGAACCCCAATTTGACACGGAGGGAGACAACGTTCGGCTGTAACCGGCGCTGGTGTTTCATCCGCTTACTAAGGTCTCTTGTGGGAGGAACCCTCTTCAAACCCTCTTACAGTCTAGTCTACTACTAGTACTACTAGTACCATGATAATGACCACACTTCTTTTTTTATTTATCAACATTGCAACGCATCTTTGGACAACGAGACAGCCTTGGGCTCTTGGACACTACGCTCCATTATGCAGACTTGGATCGCGACAAGTCGTAACATATCCAATACGATGATCCTATCCTTAAGCCTACGGCAAAAGTCATCAAGCATAACAACCTACCAATTCCGCAGCGTTACCACAACTCCGAGTCGCAGTCCTAGTCCCAGCCCAAGTACAACCGGCCATCAGCGAAACCACTGCCACTCTGTCAATGCCAACACCACACAACGCATAGCCATACGACGATCGATTCCACCCTTCTCCCGCATTCCTCCCGCATATTTTGTTTTAAGTTAGGAGCTCTTTCATACATCACATTTTTTGCCTTTTTAGCTCTTGTTTTATTCTCGCGATCGGAACAACGTCACGGTGGTGCGCCGTGCTCACGGGCTGGCGTTAGCTGTCAACACCTATCAATATCAGCACATTCACTCAGGCTCCCTGGTACAACGGTTCAAACTACCAGGCGCTACATACGATGAAAACCTGTGTGTCAGTAGCGGCCCAATCCCAAATCAGCACTCTCATAAAGACCAAGTCAGCACGTCCCAACTCCAAGTCTAGTCTACTGCGCATCAGTGAATCTAGCACAAACAAGGTTTTTCCATTTATACGCATTGGAAGGGCGTACATAATCGCCACCCACTCATTGGATTTGAATTTGGATTTGGATTTAGCAGCTCCCCATCATGATCATGCTCATGTCCATTGTCGATATGATAGGATGCACCATGATGAGTTTTCTTGTTCACGTATTGGTATTTGGCAAACTCTTCGTTAATACCCGCTGATTATCGTTAGCTGTCAATACCAATATCGATATATCAATATCAACACGTTCACTCAGGCTGCCTGGTACAACGGTTCAAACTACCGGGCGCTACATACGATGAAAAACCTGTGTCTGTAACGGCCCAATCCGTGATTCTAGCAAAAACAAGGTTTTTCATTTATACGCATTGGAAGGGCGTGTATAATCGCCACCCACTCATTGGATTAATATCTAGCAGCCCCCATCACGAATCACGATCATGGCGATATGATAGGATGCACCTTGATGAGTTCTCGTTCATTGGTATTAGCAAACTTATCATTAATACCACTCCCACTCAAAAGCCGCTTACCTCGAGAAAGAGAAAAGTGAAAGAGTGAAAGCAAGAATAGTCACGGTGTTGGATGATATTAGTATTCTGTATAGCGCGGCATGGCAGACTCTGGCTTCTCTAGCTCCTGCCCTGCCACACTATACAGAGCACTGTATAATGAAGCTGGCTGTGAAGAAGGCCCCCGATTGATAATTGACTGCAGAAGAGCATCACTCCATGAGTCTATTACTTATTCGTATCGACTCCCCATGGGCCATGGCCCGGCATTGATGCTACACGTCTAAATAGTACTCAAAGGTCGAAGATCATAGCTGCCTCACCACAACACAACACTGTCGCGTCAAAACGACCTCTCCCCCCAAAAAACCCACCCAACACCATCTCCGCACATGCCCCATTTCAAACGTTATCACCCATCGCGATGCATCATTATAATTACCCAGTACATCATACTTATATTAGTTTAAGCATCGCAGGTGAACAACAGGGAAAAAACAAGATAAAGTGGATAAAATGATAAAGAAAAGGGTGGTAGATATAAATAATAATAGATCTGCCTAGAATGACAACACAGCACCGTCACAACAAACAAGCGATAAGGAAAAGAATGAATGATCAGATGACATTGAGCTCTTCGAGGTGATGCCGCAGAATACCATCGCGGACGCCGGCTAGTACAGCCTGAGTCGCTTTCGTGTCCTGTTGTAAATGAGTGTGAGTCCAGGATAAGGAGAACACGTGCTAAAAAGGGAACGCACAATGGCAGATGTCTCATGACAGAAGAACGTCCGTGGTCTCGGGGACAATCGTTTCTACACAGGTTCCAATCAGTCTTTATTCTACATCAGCACAAAGACGCGACATGACATACGTGATAAGCTCGGAACTTCTCCTTGAAGTATTTAGTCACGTTTTCAACGTCGTTGGGCGTGTTTCCGTAGCTCGGGACGTAGGTTGATACTTTAATACCCGCTGCGAGGGTTTTCTGGAGGATGTCCATTTTGTTGAGGAATAGAATGATGTTGGCACGCGCGAGGAGGGGATTCACGCATACTTCTTTCCAGAGGTATATCGAGTCCTCGAGTCTGTTGACTTGACGGTCTTCTTCGAGGACTTGGTTGAATGACAGGGGCGCTAGGAAAATGATGGCTTGAACTATAGGTGGTGGTTTTAGTGATACCGCTTTTTGAATGGATAGTGAAAAACTTGCCGTCATCGAAGTAGGGTACCCACTGGGGTCGCATACTTCTACTGCCGCCGACATCGTAAATGTACCACTCTGAACCTGTTTGCATGTGTCAGCGGGACTGCGAAAGGAAAGAATAACGTCACGGACCATTATCTTGTAAGAAGCGATGTTCCTCCACACCAAATGTCCGTAATCTGGCCCGCACGATATCCTCTATGACAGGATGTCAGGGCAAGGAACAATACAAAACTTAGCAAAGTTACAAACCTTCAGTAGGTTCATAGTCCACTGTTGCGATCCTCGCCGTGTCAGTCAGAAAAAAGCCAGGAGAATCTTCCAATCGAACCCCGCGTCGGTTGAGGACTTCGCGAACGATCTCGTCCTCCCACAAGGATATGATATCGTTCTTGGACGCAGCAAGCACTAAAGTCGGATCATCCTTGCTCCGGCCGTCGCCTGTTATTTGGCGTCGCTGACCAGAGGGATGGACCCGTCTTTCTAATGTAACTTTCTCCAAAACCGTTTTCCATCCGCTACCAGCACGCACGCAGATCTCGGGCGTTCTTGAAGGGTCGTAGTGTTCGGGGAGGAGTTGCCGTGTGAGATTTGTTTCCATGGATAAGAGGGGAAGAAGGCGCATTCGTGTGCGTCTGTGGTGATCTGAAAGTGATGATGAAGATCCGGTGGGGGAGCGTGAGCGTGGACCTGATATTTCGAGCTCATCCTCGACGATGGAGAGGAGCTTTTTCACGGAACTAGTGGTGCCTCGTAAGAAGCAGTTTTAACCCTAGGTAGACGTAGTCACTCACCCAATGAGATTAAGCTGTATGATTGTCTTCCATATGAGTGCTTCGCCATGGAAGTAGGTGGGACAAAAAGCGAGCTGGAAATCTATAGCAATACGTCAGAGTGGTCGATTGAGAAGCAAAAACATACTCACTTCGCAACATTGTTGATTTCCCGGACTCTGCTTGACCTGATGTGAAGTGGATGTAAGTGCTGGTACGAAGTATGAAGATATGCATGCATACCTAGTAGCAAAACCTTGATAGCCTTTTTCTTCTTGTCAAACAACTTCTTTGACTCGAGGATACCCTCATCTATTTCACGAGAGACACGCTGAGCCTCCTGCTGTCTAGCGATGCGGTCACGTTTCTCCTCTACAGACTCATTGGGAGGTGGTTTGAATATGTTTGACCATGCATCGTCTTGTACGGGTTTGAGGTTAATGGGAGAGAACCTATCGAGAGAGGAGCGGGAGGGAGGTTTTGTTTGAGTCATGGAAGAGTAGAATGAAGGAAGGGTAAAGCGGTGCTGTTGAGCAGTACCGGGCGCTGGCAAGCGCTAGCCCATTAAATCCAGAGATCATTTGGGCTGCCAAGATCTTTGCCTGATCATTCCTTTTTTGAGAGAGTCCGGAGTGATGACTAAATGAGGATATTATAATGCACCGATTACATAATTTGTACCTTGTACTTCATCATTCAAAACTCGTACTACTGTTAAATTATTCATGGCAAGACTGTCTGTACGTCGATGTGCACAACAAGGGAGTCAACGTCGAGAAGAATGGAACTCGAAATCAGGATTACATGACGATCGAGGGGGTACAATGTTTCTGAGACACAGCCGACTGAGGTTCATACACCGTTGACATTAGGCGCTATTGTTCTACAGGTGAGTCCTACCACGCTCGCCGCGTTCCACTTCAATATCGCTAGCCTAAGAACGTGGTCAGGCTTTATTCAAGGATCCGAGCACGGACGTGGGCATCATCATGCCAATCTGCGGAATAACGATTGGCCATATATCCATCAGAATGCCGACATAAGATCACGTACCACATAGTTTGGCATGTCCACCTGATATCAAAGTCAGTATTCCCATCCAATCACCTTAAGGTCGCCAACTCACCACCTCATGCATCCTTAAATCTCCCGCGACGCTACACAAAATATACGCATCAACCCTTCCCAACCCAAACTCTGCCCCCAGAAACTCAATCATATTCCTCACAGCAGATCTCGTCGCCTCCCTCATATCTACCCAAAAGCCATCAGTCCAATCCTATTGTTCGTATGTCTCATACCTGAGTCAACACCAGTCGTGCAATAAAACTCCCCCTCCGGTTCGGTAACGGTACTAAAATGAGGTGTCTTGGTGTATGGCTTATCTTTCCTTACTGAGAGCCGCACTGTGATTTTCATGGCTGTCTCGATTGCACTCCCTACGAAATCGGGGTTAATTTTCCGATCGGGTCTATGTTAAAGCCGATCGAGACATACCACACACTTCTGTTGACGTAATACTGCATCAGTATCAAATGGGCCCCGCCGGCTCCGGCACGTACCTCCGTCCCCCTGTGCTGCGTGACCATCCTGTGTCACATGATATCAATCTGCTATCAATCATATCGACCACCAGGCTCACCCCAATGCTAAACAACCCTCCCTCCACCTCCACAGGCAGAAACAGCGTCGAACCCACAGTAATATGCTTCGTGTCAATGTTCCCTCCAGTATGATACGGCGGAATAGTCGAGAAAGGCCCCTTGGTCTTCTGCGCGACGCCCATCTCCCCCGCAAACGGCCTCAACGGTACCTTGATCCCCTTCTTCTCATCAAACCACGCAAACCCCTCTCCCAATTTCCAGATCTTAAGCCCAGGTTCAGTGAACTCATCAGCAAGCAGTCCAAACCCAGGGAACAGCCCCGTCCATCCCCACTCGGGATTCTCAATCCGCAGAACATCAACTTGGAGTGTATCACCTGGCTGTGCACCGTCCACGAATACGGGCCCGTTCACAGGGTTAAATAAAGCCATGTTTATCGTGGATAGAGTCTCGACCGTCGAGTCTGCAGTAATCTGTCCATTCGATGCATCAATGCAATCAAACGTGATTTCCGAGCCTGATTTGACATGCAGTGCTGGAGGGATGCTGTGTGCACAGGTTAGCGTTTGTGCGTCGATGTTGGCTTGTATACCTGTTATCAAAGACGAGATTGGCACACTCGCGTTTTACAGAATGAATCGACATGATAGCAGAGGTTCAAGCTAACGTTCATGAAATCGAAGCAAGAGTATATTCGCACGTACTATATATACGACATGTGTAAATCCGCATGACATGGTCAGATGGTTATCCAAAGAAGTTTTGAGAGATAACGTCCAAGGGCTATGTCCCAAACGCAGTCCAATCGATCGTGCGTACCAAAAGATTATACCTCGCAAAACAGGTCAAGTCAGACACATGACGCATTGTCGGTCGTCCATGCGGGCAATTCCACGGCTGGTCCATAGTGCTCATATGCTGCACGATCTGCATCATAACCCAAGTCAAAGCGATTCCGTTAAATCGTTGCACGACATACCGAATTCATCCTGTTCATGCTCAGCGCTTTTCCTATCATGACGCTTTTACGACACGCACGCATGGCAAACATCGCTCGCGCTTTGGAACATCTTACCATTGTTCCTACGGGGCGGTCATGCATGAGATGGATGAGCTCCTCGAGATCTGCACGGACGTTAGCATATATAGACCCTGGATCAATACACATTCATACCTTTTGTATCAAACACCGTACCCTTGCTAACTGGCTGCGCCACAAGATGCAGCCTCCCCTCTTCCTCCTCCTCCTCATCGCCGCCCAGACGAACAACTTCAAATCCGTTCCGCTTCAGAACATCAATATTTTCAACCGCCAGAATCTCATCTGCAGCAGTCAACTCCAAAAGCTCAGGTCTTGACCCTGTCAATCAGTCATTCCATCAAGCCAATACACATCACCCACCTAAAAAGCCTCTGTGATTCAATAACAGTCGTCTGCTGGAGCGTCTCAAAGTTATATTTCTCATCCGCCGCATGCTGATCAATCACAAACAGATCGTCCAGCCCTTCCTCGCATTTCTGCCACCGCGTAACGATGAAACCCAAGTTAAACTGACCGATAACTTGCATCTTGTTAAAATCCGTCTTGGTTATGATCCGGGAAAGCGCAGCAGATGCCTTGGCGTTGTCTTCTGCGTTTTCTACGTTGGCCGTGTCTAGTGCGTCACGGACTCGGGAGGCGGTATTGGAGGGGTCTGGAGGGGCGGGCTTGGCTTGCTCGAGATGCGACCATGTGTGGCGGATCTTGTTGAGATCGCAGCGTATGGTGACTGGCGGGAGATGGTCCTTTGGAGAATGAGCAGTTGGTGTGCTCACCTCGGTGTCCACTACAGTCACACTAACGTCATCTTCTGTGAGGTCGATAGTGTCAGAAATATCTTGGTCTATCGCTTGAGAGTCCGGCTCCGGGGCTGGGTGTTCCAGAGTGGGGCGAACGGGTTTCGGGTCCTCAATAACCATAGCATCGTCAGTAGTCTTCTCGGCCGTTATACCCGTACGGCCCGGTCTAGTCTTCGAAGTAACATTCACCACTTCTTCGTCTTCCATCAACTGGTCATGCTCTTCACTCTCCTCCGATAAACTCCGTCGGGAATCTGTATGAACACGCTCATCACTCCCAGCAACCTTTCTTCCGCCCCTCGCATACTGACTCAACGTAGTTCTAAAACTCGCCCTCCCATCCCGTTCAGCCAAACGCAGCCTCTTTCTCGGCCCATCATCGACATCTCCAAGATCGCCCCCAGACCGTGCACGGTTCCACGCAGCGCCCTTGGTGCTCAAAACAGTCTGTGCCAATGCCAATGGTACCTGGCTCGCGGACCGCTTCCTTGTTTCGCTGAACTCCCGTGACGCCCGTATACGGTCAATGGCACTGACAACTGGCTCTGGCTCGCGCGCAGACTCGTCCTCTCCGTGATGATCGGTCAGACGAGTATCTACTCCGTGGTTTCCGCCCGCTTCGACATCGGAATCAGGATCAGGGAAGAACAAGGGCTGTGAGGCTCCGCCGATCTTGTCGGGTTGTGCAGAGGGTGACACCGTTGCCGTCTGGTCTGTTGCACTAGTATTGTCTGATGGCCGCTCTGGTTCGGGTAGGTGGGGGGAACCCATCGTGCTGGGCGCATCCTCACGGTCCTTTTCAGCCTGTTCCCCCTGTTCTAATTCAGGATCAACGTCAGCAGTACGCACAGAACGACTAGTAGTTCTCGTATGTTTTGTCTGCGTTCGCAAAGCTTTAGTCGTAAATGATGGGTGCAGTGTCGGTTGCTGTAACGATTGACCGCCAACATCAAACGTCGAGCGAGACGACGCAAAAGCCTCTTCCAAAGCTCCCTTTTGGCAATGATAAGAAAAGAAAAGAAAAACACACAGCAAGGCCTCGTGTTTACCTTCAAAGCTTGAATTAGATTCTGCTCGTTGTGGAGAAAGATGGTTCGTTTATCGGGGCTGACGTTGACGTCACAGGTATCTGCCATCCAGTGAACATGAGCTGTACTGTGGGAGTGAGGGACTCACGAGTGGGTAAGATGAAGTCTGCTATGATAAAGGGGGACTGGCCAACATTGAATGATCTGTATACCTCATTGAAGGCCTTCTGGATCTGGGAAAGTTCTTCATCCATCAGAAATTGATATTAATATCAACGGTGCCTACCTTTCCAGGGTTACAGGGGCGTCCGTTGACAAAAAAATATTGGCGGTCACTTCCTGTACGGCCTGCGCCCACAGCAAACTTGGAGATGAGTCCCCTAACTTTCACCGTAGTAACGCCTGCGCTAAAGATAAGCTGTGTTGGATACTACTAGTCGCTGAAAAGAGATAAAAAGAAGTAAGCACCTCTCCTGATCAAGACGCCGTAGAACCGTTTTCTCCGTTTGGACATCAAATGAAATATCAAGGTCTACGATGTTGTCAAGCGCTTTTGACCCCCACAATGCTGTGACTGATGCTTTGATGGAGGGCGACCCGTCGGTTTTGAGCTGTATGGTTTTGCGGCTGGTTGGAGGGTGAGTGGGTATGTGGGCAGGGAAGCAGAACACGTACCCTCCCTCGGGTTGATTGCTTACAGATAGTCGCACACCCCTGTTCTCGGTTGCGCATGGAACAAGCGCGTATGCATATAATAAGTTTAGCGCCTTGCCAAATTCCCTCTTTGCGTTCCTTTCGAGCTCCTTACGGCGCACCGGCAGAGGTTTGAAGAGAGAGGATATAGTAACTGTAGTTCCTCGCTGTACATGCGACAATTATGCGAAGAAAGATGCCTGGAAGTGTTACATACCTGTCTTGCGACTTTTGAATTTGAATTTCTGAGTTTGCCATTCCGGTCCATTTCGAGTATGGTACCCATTGGGGCCTCGTTGGCGGTGGCAGTCGTGAGGGTGACTCCATCGCTCAGAGCACACAGCGAAGACAATGCTTCGCCTCGAAAACCAAATGTCAAGACGGTCGCGAGGTCCTCAAAGGCAGCAAGTTTTGATGTGTGATGTTTCAAAGCTGAAAGGCAATGCAATGAAGTGACAACACACAGACCGAATGATGAGGGCTCACCAACACTATCGTAATCTTTTGGAGCTATACCGCATCCATTGTCAACAACTTCGATGGTCTTGAGCCCATAGTTGAGAAACCGGACATCTTCTAGACGTCAGCCGCTAGCGCAGGGCGTCAATCGAGGACTTGGCGCACCAATATTCGTAGCACGGGCGTCAAGACTATTTTCAACAAGTTCTTTCACTGCTGTCTGAAGGTCGATGACTACCTGGCCAGAGGTGATCCTATGCACAGAGTGACTGTCGATTGCTCTGATAGAACCTGGCCCAGGACCAGGGGATGCTGTGGGATCAGAGCTCTCTGCCATGCTACTACAGCAGTATGCTGATGTGGCATAGAACTTAACTCTGACAACGCGGAATGCCGAAAACTTGATCAGACAAGTCAAGAAATCAAGATCTCAACCTTGCCAACTCACATGGAAGTAAAAGACTGACCTCTGCTTATTGTGCTACCCGATTTGGTAGGCTTCAACTTAGTGGGGCCATGGGGCGTATATAGACCACTATGGCTCCGCCCGGCTTTGTCTCTTCTACTTGTGGACTGGTCAACGAGGTCCACTGATTTGTAGTTTTAAGCCATCGTGGTCGATTGATTGTGTTGAACGACCTCGACTTGGCCTTGCTTGACTCCGACGGCAGCCAGCTTGGTTCATCCTTACTACTCCCGCGTCCAAACCTCTCCTTTCCTAGCATTGGCTCTCGGCAATATTGTGTGGGACTTACACGAGGCAAAGGCGTGTAGCAACTTTGACACCATTCGCACAGGTTATTTTCAGCCGAACTTCACCGGACTTGGATTTTAAGCAGTGTTGCTTTACCAGACCAGGCAGTTTCAAAAGGTATGTAAAGCGTCGGTTTCAAATTTGGCGGACTATAACCGGTTGGTGGACAAAAGGATCTTCAAAGCGGATTCGCCCTTGCTTGAAAAGGAGCTGTTGGTGCCAAACACGAGGCTCCGTTTACTTCGTAGAGCTCACACTCATGTCCTCATCCCCATCGTCACACAACGGGGTTCAGCTCTCGAAAGAGTTCCTCCTCACCCTCCTCGCTGAACTATCAGTACTCGTCCTTCAAGAGTTCTCCTGCCAAATCCGCCTTTTCATTCATGGTGGCGCAGTGATGATTCTACACCCAAACCTCTCTACATCCAGTTGTCGACGAACTACTAGGGATATTGACTATATACGCCGTGCATTCGGGCATGAGTGGCGAAAGCGAGGGGTTTTTGATGCTGAAGAGCGTTTACAGCGTTGTATAAACGCTGTTGCCGCCAAATTTGGCATTGGGTATGTGAATGCTTCTACCTTATCTTACACAAGGCATTTATCGATGCATGCGCCTCATAGCACTGACTGGATGAATGCAGACCCCGACGTCGCACTCCCATTCGCCCACAAGTGAGTCGCTCCACAGTTGTCCTCCACAACATCTCACGAGCCTCCTTCAGTACGCAAGGGCAGTTATACGACCCTATCTACCACGATTCCAAACAGCAGAACAACATTGATATGAACACCGTATACAAATCGCCAGGACTCGTTGTCATTAGCGTCACTATGTTTTGGGGTGTTGCTCTTAAACTTGTACGCTACAAGAAAGAGGACCCCACTGATATTGTAGCCATGTTGCGCCACGGCACAAAACTCAATGGTGTCCAGTGGACTCCCCACATCATGGAGACATGGATTAAGACCCTGTGCTGGCCCATGGGCTATAACACCTACAAACCCCAACAAGCGCAGGAATTACAAAACCGTATCCACGATGCAGTGAACCATTTGCGCACGTTACCTGAAAATTCACCAGAGGAGTCATCTCACATGGCACTTGTCCCATCAAACACGCGCTCTCCTCCCGTGCTCTCCTCATTGCACACGATGTCGAACAGCTTAGCCCCACCGCACCCATTCTCACAACCCCCGTCGGCATCCTCACTGCATTCTCTTTATATGGCGTCCCACAGTGCATCGCCTCCCGCATTCATGGGGGAGCGCACACGCCGGTCATCGATGCATTCTTCACGACATCAGACCTTTTCACCGCCCATGCCATTGACGTTCACCTCATCCCAATCACCGCACACTATCTCTCACCCGCACTCACATTCCCACCCTTCCTCACATTTCCACTCGACCTCACCTCACCTGACGTCGCCTCCTCATCCATCCTTGCATTCTCAACCGTCCTCGCATTCTCACCCGCTATCGCACTCGCACTCGCAAAGTCCTTTCCGCATGCCGGAGCCCTGGGCAACGCCTTTGCCATTAGTCTTCCAGCCCATGCCATCCTCCGCCTTCTAAACGGACCAACACAAGTATTTAGACTTCACCGAACCCAAATCCGTTCCCGGTGTCCCAAGTACCGCACAAGTTATATCCGCACTTTATTAGTTCTATACGTCATCCATCCTTTTAAGTTTTTAAATGCTTTCTTGTCCAAAACTTCGTTCTTCGATATTGCTATCTATATCTTGATATGTTTTGAACTGATATGTACGATTGTTGTATGTCACTTTGCAGGAGCTGAGGTTGCTAGCTAGACTGGCACTTGTAACGACGAGGATAGGAAAATACGTTAATAGTACGTTTCTAAATCTATGTATCTGAACTAGTACTTGGTTCAAAAATGTTGTAAATCACTGTGAATAGGAGAGCTTTTTCTCCGTCGTTAATGCATTAGGTCAGTAGTCATGCAGATAGGAATGGAGCATAGTATGACTGCAAGCAAAGAAGTAATAATACATGATAAGGAAAGTGAATTCCGAGTCTTGAGATACAACCAATTTCAAACCTTACTTACACACCGTCACCTCCGAGTTTGCTAGAGTTGCGTTGTGCTCTTTATACTCATCCATCATGGTTGTCAACTCTGCCAATGGTTTTTTGTACTCTTTCTCAAGGAATATTCGCATCTTCTTCCGTGTCTCCTTGCTTATTTTATCGATTTCCTGAACATCTATCGTGGATATCAGTCAATGTTTCTTGGAATGAAAGCAGCGCGGAACGTACTGAGAAAGGAGCGCTCGATTTGCGTATATAGCCGGGCAAGTGCTGTGTCAAGCGAGTCTTCTCCGTCAGCTATTGCCACACGGATAAGCTTCATGACTTCTTCAACGAGCCCAGCATAGAGCTCTTGAGTTTTATTGAACTTCTTCTCGTTCATGTCCTGATGTGAACCGACATTTTAACACTCTTCATAAGAAGTCAGGATGATTACACCTACCTTCATTCGTTGGAACATTCCTGCACCAGACTGTCTTGCAACGTCATGGTAATGCGCCTCCAGCTGGTCGCGGAGAAGTTCCTTGAATGATCCACCAAATTCCCTATAACGAACCAGCTGTGTGTAAAGCCAATGAAAGACAACAAAGGCCTTACCTTTGCATGCTGCGAACACCCAATAGATAATCCCTTCGTGCAGGTTTCAACATATCCAGTGGACAGATGTCATTGCACAGTCTTTCAATTTGTGCCGCGCGTTTTGTCGCCGGTTGGCGTTTCGCTCCGTCCCCTGAAAGCAATGAAGGTCGACATCTTCCCAATGATAAAATACATGCATACTGATGGATTGAATAGTCACATCGCAGCTAGCTCGAATCACCTGAAATCCAGTGAATAGATGACAAATTCTGCCGAGTCATGATCCATACCATGATGAGCGACTCCAATTCTGATTTCAAAAAAACCTCGAAAAAATCGTGCCATACACTTTAATTTCGGACAAGTCAGATGAACATATCTCCTGATGCAAAATGACGAACCTTGATACAGTCCCATCCAACATGCCATCTACGAGGTTTTCATTTAGATCAATCGAGTGCCATTCACCCGCTCTTTTCATGATAGCACGATAGGTCTGATATCGGCAGCTTATTCCGAGTTCCTCAATGACGTTGGGACTGTGCTCGGCGGCCTATGCGGGCAATGTTTGATAAGTGTTCGTTCGTGCATGTGAGGAATAACAAACATTCTTGGCTTCGATTTTGAGAACCTGCTCAAGTTTGTCCATGGATTTTTCGATCTTGTCATCTGAAGTCTGCCGAGTCTCGTAGACAGTCTTTTGTTTTTGTTATATTCGTGTCATCAAGTTAAAAAAATGCGACTTACTTCCTTGAGACGTTCCACCAGGCCTTTTCCTTCATCTTCATAGGCTGCGAGCTTCGGATCTACCTTGAAACAAAAAAAGAAACTTCTGGTTTCTTTGTGTAACATATTACACCTATGGATAAGCGCATCTATGTCCGAAAAAGCATTCCTACGACCAAGGTCGTGGATATGCTGAGACAATAGTGGGATACCAGTCTATAAACAATCAGCAATGATGTCTCGCCAAAAAGCAAAATATTTTATACATCTTTTGGATCGGCAAAAACCATAGGAGCTCTGCGTCGTCTATCCGTTTCCAAAAGTTGGCTAAAATCAGTGCTTCCGACACAAAAAACAGGTAATGGAGGGGGTTCACAGGCAGCACCCTAACACAAAGAAATACTTAAATGCAATGCACGAGAAATATCTGAAGTAGTACCTGTTTGCTTATACTAAAGTATACTTGACGGTAGAGCTGGAGAAAGGCTTCTCGTACACGAGCCGATCGTTGATGCTGACATGAAGCAAATGAGTAGATATAAGAACACAAAACGTGTGTACACACTGCGACGTATGTGTTCTTGGCAGTTTGCTGTATTTTCAATTGTCTAGTTATCTGGTTCATCTGCGGAAGTTCGGTCAAGTCATCAGTGTGCTGAATGTAAATGGATGCAAACCCTCTGCTGACGCTCCGCGAATTCCTTGAAAGAAGCTGTATCATGTGGAGTAATGGTTTTCTCGTCAGCGGAACTAATCTCAAGCTCATCCAAATTTTTGTTGAGTCTGTCAATCGCCTATAGCATGTATAAATGGCACGTCGGAATTGAGTAGGAACATGGTTTAATCACCTGACACATTTCCTGAATTACACGGCGCTGCTTTGAATCAAGATAATGCAGCTGATCCTCGCTGATTCGTACCTGGTAAATATCATGTAAGCTAAACAATCAAGGAAACAAGAGCGGCGACGCACGTCTGCCCCGGTTAAGACTATCAAGAGTGATTCCATGCTTCCGTCTATTCGGATCCTCTGTTGTAAGCTATAATGTATGAGCACACAATCACGGAAAGCTATCTGCGACTTACAACTTCACAAAGTAGTCGCGCATGACCTGACAATGGAATTGACCAGTCAAGTGAGAGTGAAATTTTCGTGAAGTTTACCTGGTCGTCAGCTGCCCGCTTGATGTCTGCAACTGATACACATATTAGCCGAGAAATAAGACCTCTCTCGAACAGCAAACCTAATACAACGATCTCAGCGGATTTGATGTATTCCTCGGTCCGCTTGGTTCTGCCATGAACATGCTGTCAGCGGGACGAATCTTGAAAATGTTTACACTGTCGAACAAACCTTGTTTTATTCGCATCTCCAAAACCAGGGACATCTACGAGCGTGACGGCACGGGATGCGAGTACGTCGAATGCTCCATAGATACGAACACTAAAAAGAACAATGATGAAGCCAAGCGGGTCATTGTATTTGTAAATCATTCTACCTGTCCACTAGATGCCAAACAGATGACTCCGGCTGCATGATGTGGTCAGTATAGTCATCCGTGGTGTCAAATTTTGTGACGCACTGTCTCTCCCTCTACAATTTTTGTGTATGAGGTCAAATACGGTCGGAGCTGTGCATGGTTTAGACACATGATCAACTGCGATGTTCAACTTGAATGTTAACTTACCTGCAATTCTAGATCGTCAAATCCTTTGCCATACATCTGCTTCTCGGTTCCGAACTTGGATTCTACAACCTCGTGTTCAAGAAGTACATCTATGTTTTGGTAGGGTGGAGGGAACGGTAGGGCGCGAAGGCTGCGGCAAGAATTAGTTAGTGGAAGCCAAGATAGATTGAGGTCCAACACGACTTACTGAGGATACACCTATACCAGCGGCAACATCAGCAGCTGAGTAGTGATACAGAAAAAAAACTCGGGACTTTCCTCTTTCAATGTCTCCCATGCATCCATTGCAGGCCCGCTATCACCATTAATGCCATCCATGTGTGCATCTCTGTATGCAAAGATCAGCTTAATGACAATGTGGAATAAATATCTCTGAGCAAATTACACGTACAGGTCATCCAGCATATTTGAAAGAGTCTGTAGAGTATCATGTCCACATACATGTTTTGTACAAAATAAACACTCACATATTCCCATTCATCTTTCTTGATGAATTTAATGCTTGCCCTCCAGGTTGAAGGAGGTAAAGCTTCATAAATAACTTCAGTTTGAACTGAAGTGCATGCTCTGCATGATAAAAGTGTCAGAAATGAGTGGCAGAAGGCTAGTGAATTTGTGTCTAACCCCTGTCCGAGTCAGTCCAAATTAGTTCGATGCCAGAAGGTTGACAACTCTGAAAGCATCCACTCACGTCAGCTCGCGTCGATAATACGGGCGCGCCTAATATCGCGTTAATGACAGTACTCTTGCCGACTCCAGTCCTTCCTATAAATGCAAGTTTTCTTGGCCGAGGTTTGCTATCACTGAGTTTTTTTGCCTCTTCCCTCCACTTCTTGAGTCCCAGGTCCCTGCCATGCTCTCGTGCAACCATCTCCAGCTCCAGTTCCAGCTTCTTGTTAGCATCACAAATACTATCATAGCAATTTTGCAATACGCGCCCGGGTTGTGGTACTTCCATCGAGGACTCGGAGTGGTTTGTGGGTTTGTCGAAGGGTTGGATTTGGGCGCTAATCGAAGTCCTTCAAGTTCGTCGGATCCGCATTAACGTGCGCAAGCCAGGCCTCGTGGCTTTTCACCACACTGATCAAACAATTGGTATCATTGCACATGCAAAGAGTCAAGACACAAAAACAAAGACCGAATTCCCCATGACGCTGCATGGTCCTACATTTTCAAGTTGTCCTAGATGTTCAGAACTTGAATGACATCCTATTGCCGCTACGAACCGCCAAACAATGACCACTGCCCCAACTGCGCCTGCTGCTGGTTATGAGTCAATCTAGTTGGTAGTGGTGCAATCTAGGGGATCCTAATTAGAACTCCGATGCAGTTCGATGCCCATTCATCAACATCCATGATCATCGGTCACCATGGCCGAAAGTTGGAACAACATCATTTTTGATGACCCAACGTCCGGCCATTCTATGCTACCTCAGGTCGTTCAAGTTATGCAATGCATCTATACTACCGTCCATCCTGAACATCCACCACCATTCACGGTAGACTGCTGGTGGCACTCGTTAAGCCTATCCTACCAGGTAGAGGAGTCTGGACGTGAGCCGTCAGTGGTCATCCTCAATCTCCGAGAAGGCGAATCGGATTATCCGAACATGGACACCCATTTCATGATTAATTTAAACACCATGCGTGTCCATGATAAATTCCAGGACCATCGTTTCCCGGTACCCCAGGAGATCCTGTCTGTCCTTGGACAGCTTAGAGAATACGTGAGGAGCATTGTCCGAGGCAGATGGGAAAAGGAAGAAGTGCGAAAACGCGAGACAGCCCGTCACCTTGAGCAAGCGCGAGAAGAACAACGAAATCGAGTCCAGGCGAGTAAATTACATAGTTGCAAGCCTTTGCAAAAAATCATGCCTTGAGCGCAGACATTTTGTCGCTGGCTTGTTGAGAAAGGTTTGATCATTGACAATGATGCAAGTCACTTCTCTAGTGACAGTCTGCATTGTCCTGTCTGTTCAGCAAAGCAGACATCGTGCAATATGTGCAGGGTCATCTCCTGTTCCAATAGTGACTGCAAAGTCTCCTCTATCATTCCCATCGTACATTGTTCCAATCATCAAACCAGGAAATTCTGTACTTCATGCTTGGAACGTCCAGGCTCTCTGCCTCGTCTGGGCAGATGTCCCACATGCGCATACTGGTTTTGTTCGACGGAGCTTCAATGGTGCATCGGGCGCCCAGTTTATAATGACGGCCCCGAACTTTCCTCACCAAATACTGATTTAACCCGATTACACTCAGCGCGTCCCTTGCCTTGCCAGTCTATCGCCTGTAAGGATAACAGTCGAGAGAGCGGAAAGAATGGGCGTCGCTGCTCCAACACTCATTGTTGGTCTCGGGTGGGCACCGCAACGTGCCCTGATTGCATCACACAAGATAGCTTCGCCTGTCCCTGTGGTAAATACTGGACTTGTGGCTGCGGTTCACAGGCTTCTTCCACTAGCGGGATTCTCACATGCCCTGGGTGCCATCGGCGTTTCTGCCCATCGTGCGCATACATCGGGGTTTGCGAGCTGTGCGAACATGTAGAGCCCTGTCGCGACTGCATCAGGAACGGAAAGAGCGTAGAAGGGGAGCACACTATGTTTCAGTGTCAGAGCTGCCGAGGTCTCTTGTGCGAGACATGCACCGATATTGACGAGAAATTTTGCTGCAGATGTGACCAGAGCATTTGCAAGCTCTGTGCACACGAAGAAGACGACAGTGATTATCCTGACATCGTCTGTGACAAGTGCAGGGAGGATATGGCTTGCGGTGATTATTACTTTTAATGGGGCGCATCGTTCGCGGACCGTCTTGTATTATTATCTGTGTCTAATGTTACTGTAAATCTCGCTAGTACAGCGATCACATTCTATAAGGACACGTCAAGCTACCGAAATATGGGTTGCGAGGTTGTGGCTCAGCTCCTTCTACTCATGTAGAAAGGATCTTTGCATTATATGCGACGCAAAGACTCAGCGACAGAAAGAAGAAACACAAGTCCGCGGGGGTGACCACACGCATACCAACTTATGTGTATCATCGACAAGGGACATATTTTGCGGAAAGCAACCTACAAGTGCAGATAAGCATAGTGGGCAAGCTGTATCGTCTTACAAGCGTGATTGACGTACAACAATACATAGGAAATAAACAGAAAAAGTATCGGGCAGGCATGATTGACTAAACAACTGAGATCTAGGTAGGAATGAAAGCAATCAGAGTCATATGAAATACAATAATGCAGCAAACGTGCCTCAAACGAGATACCTATATGGACAAATACAATCTGCCGTTCCAGTGGAACATTATTGCGCCGCAATTTATTCACAGCCTTGTGCAATGCCACTGCAGCACGCGTGCAGTCCAATCTCCCAGAACCATCCACCAGATTGCGGTAAAACGCAGACACAACCTCCTGTGCAACCTCGTCGTCGACAGACCACATAGAACCAACGACACTGCGAAATCCGGAGAATTGCATAGCTGCAGCGAGATGGATCGACTCGTCAGGACTCTTCTCATCGCCTACGGTAGTGTGGCAAGCCGATAAGAATGCAAACTCCGGGTTCTGCCAGTCGGATCGAATGATGTCCTTGATCATCAATGGCCCATCACGCATTGCGAAGGATGATACAAATGGTTGTTGTCGATTTGGCATTCCGTGGCAGGCCAGGTGAAGCCACTGGTTATGGTTTAGTACATCGACTGCAGCTTTGACTGTTGCATCGCCGTCCTCGAGCGACGTGAAGGACGATACGACGGGCGCGAGATGCTGAGCGACAACAGCTAGCTCAGGAGCGACACATTTGAGTACCTTCCCTCCGTCCGGGTTTCCTTGACCCATGGCAACAAAATTTTGCGGGGATGCATCTCGAGAAACCTGCTGTCTCGCACGAACAAGTGTCGCCAAAGTAGGGGTGTACGAGGATAGACTCGTCAAGGTCAGACGGAACGCCCCATTGCTTGAATCTGTATAAAAGGTTAACAGCGAGATTGTTGAGAGACTGTGATCGAAGGAGATGACCGGGAAGACGAAGGAGTAGTGCAGCCCGATGGAGCTCGGTGGACTTATCAAGGTCAGATAGGACGCCCCGCTACGTGAATCTGTCTCCAAGGCTGACGACAAGGTTGTTGAGAGATGACGATCGATCAGAATGGCCGGGAGGACATCTCTTCAAAGCCGCTCGACGCTCTTCCACATCGTCTGCCAAGTAATGATACCACAATGACGTGGCGCGAGAACTGGCAGGAACGCAGGGGGGATGAAGCCGAAGACTGCAGGTGGACGAAGACCGTCGACGAGTACTATTGTTCACCTTTTGTCAGTATAAAATACAGGTGGATGAGTTTCGCAATGTGCACGCACACAGAGATCTGAGCAAATGAAGTAGTAAAACACTGTGAGAGGAATGATTGGTGAGCGTTAGTCAAATGTAACGGCCTGGGTTCGATGTGTGTCCAGTGACTGTGCCGAGACTCGTGGCATTACTTCAGTTTCCTGAGAAATCAAAGCTAACGAGCTCTATGTATGCCTGTAAATTCGCAATTTAAAGTCAAGGCTTGGGGGTGGCTAGTGCAGTATGGGAACATGGTTTGATGAAGATTCAGAAGTTTATTGGAAAGCGTCACAACCCACCTACCAGTGTTGGCCGCGCGGGTAGTAGTACCTCTTGGGTACCTCAGTCCAAGGCCTCTTCAAGTTGACAAACTCGGAATTTGCCTATTGTTGTCACTTTGGCAGTTACTTTGGTTGAAAAGTTTACATAATCGACTGTTTCGCGAGTACTGCCGCCAGCACAACCCGGCATAGACACGAGCAGAGCAGACCGTGCACAGGCCACACTATATATTGATCAACCTCCCGCCCTTCTTTGCTCACCTCTGCTTCCCAAGGAATCTCTTCTCTTAATGTTCGCGTCTTTCGCGGGTGCGATCGCACTGGAGTCTCGTCATTAATGGTTCAAGTTGAAGTGACTCAGGAACGATGCCAGTGCTAGTTATACTTGCTTCGTCTTGTGTAGCTCTAGCTTTGATACGTTTCTCATTTTGCTACATCGCCTCATCGCCCCGCCCAAAGTTTCGCATCCTGTGCTTATGCTTATGCCAGCTCCTCCGCCTCTTTCCCCCACCTAAATATGCTGTGTAGTCCAGCATTCCGAACTTCCCCCGTCTGCGCGATATCATTTTTGGCATTGTATTTTGATTTCATCCTACATGATTTGGCTGAGATATCCACTAGGTCATACACCCGCAGAAGACCTGAAACGACCAAGCAGACTGTTTCTGCCGTGGAAGGCGTTGCGCTTTCATTCATGCATAGCTTTCCGACATTCAAAACACCACACCAAAAGTAGTCGCACCTGGTTCGTACTGCTGCTATTTTTCATCTGTGATCGTCTGGTGCTCAAGTTGTGTTTTAGCCACCGATTGAGGTCCGAAAGAGTATTGTAATGGATATCTATGGCGATGTTCTGGATACTGGCATGGACACCACAGTTCACGAGAGTGAATGTTGAGTCCGCAGCAATTTTTTGCCAGTATCACAGTGTACTTAGTCCATTGTTTACCCCCAGCAGTTAATCGTTGATGCAAGGCGACACTAGATTAGGCCTGTGCATGATCAAACAAGCATCTATTTGTAGTCTACAGGGCTTCCGGCTGTGTCCTACCTTGAATTCAATGTTATGCATAATCCGTAATCATGAACACATGGCCAGCAGCCTTGATTATGCTAATTCAAATGGACTGTGTAGGGAACAGATAATACGATAAAACGAGGGGTAACAGCTATAGCACGCATGTGCACGAACGATAAGCCTACTAATGCTGGGGATCATCGGGTCTGCGATGCTTGCGCCGCCTAGGGATCAAATTCAGGACATATTCATAGAGCAAAGGAATTGCGTACATGATGCGACCAATGCGAGGGAATTTCCACCACTTGGAGTCTATAGACGCCGCAGACCTATTGAGAATTGGAAAGCGCTTCCAAAATGACTTTGAAGGTGAGGCCAGGACCGGAGTGGAAGATGAAGCAGTAGCCATTTGAGGATGGGAGGAGCCTCGAGGGGGAACAGATAGGTATGGGGATGGGGATGAAGCTGCATCACGGGAGGCGATGGTGTCTAGAGGAACTTGGATTCTGTCCGGAAGCTCGCCTGGAGATGTGCGGACTGGAGAAGGTATTTCATGATGGGAGCGACCTCGAGGATACAGAGATGAAGAGGGTGAGATAGCATCATCACGCGAGCCTACAAGTTCTGTTGCAACCTCGGTTCCATCTGGTGACTCGTTTGATGCTGAAGAGGCTGAGAGAGAATCGGAGCTTGCTGACGGCTTGAACAAAACTTGCATCAGATATGTGCTGTATAGATAAGACACAAATTCATTACCTGGTCGATGTAGCTCGTGATGTTGGAAGTTGGGGAAACGAATGAGGGCGACACAACATTCCTCATGATGGTGGATTCCTGTGATATATCCCACAGAAAGATTGTCTTCTCCCGGCCGCCAGTGGCAACAAGCTGGGCGTCCGGCGAGAAAGCTATCGTGTACACCTGATCGGCATGCTGGAGTACACGACCGAAAGGTTTGCGGGTAGAGGTGCTCCACAGCCTCGCAGTGTGATCTACGGACGCACTGGCTATTAATTCACCATCCTGCGAGATGGCCAATGAATTTATTGGTTCTGAATGTGCGTGCAGTGGGAATCCGAGCTGAACACCAGTTGGTGTACTCCAGAAATAGATCAGGCCATCATTACAAGCAGAAATGAGGCGACGACTATCTGGAGACCAGACTATCGAGCGCACTGTTGCGCTGAGAAAGTGGTTGTGTTTGCTGCTTGGCGGTCACTGCATTCCAGATGCGAACTGTCTGATCGTTTGACCCACTTGCGAGCTTGGTTCTGTTGGGAGAAAATGCTACCGTCCGCACCCCGCCTAGGTGATCATCGATGTCGAACACAAGTTTTCCTGTATCCACGTTCCAGATCTTTAGGGTCCCATCCTCTGATGCGGAGGCGAGCGTTTTCTCATCTGGTGAGAACCTTATGCAAATAACCCTGTCTGTGTGATGCGACAGAGATCTAATGATCTCCTTCGTGTCTGCGTCCCATATGATGATCTCGCCATCATTCGCCCCACTCACAATTTGCCTTCCATCCATTGATACAACCAGTCCAGTAGTCCCACTAGCGTGCCCCTCCAACGACTTCTCCTGTTCTCCTGTTTCCGCGTCCCAAATCCGAACGGTCTTGTCGGAGGATGTGCTTGTAACTTTTAGTTTATTCCTGTACTTCGAGAACACCACTTCTTGTACCCAACTAGTGTGACCTTTGAGCGATCTGATTGGGGATAGGGATGGCTCCATGTGGTCGTTGACAATGAGGATCAGGATCTGTAGGTAAGATCAGTCAAGGGAAAGTAGATCAGTGTTAGGCAAAGCAATCAGATGGTACTACGTCAGAGACCGGTAAAATCACAGCCGAAGAGCCGAAAGAGGTGCTTAGAGCGCCTGGGGTGTCAAATGAATATGCGATCAATGATCATGCGTATCGCGCTCGCACTACCAGAGAGTACAAAAACATTGATGAAACCTGCAGAAAAGGGTACAGCTTTCAGATCCCTGGCATCGCTCTCGCACCAGCCCCTTCCCATACTTACGCGCACACAGTTGCCCTCTGCGACATGTCCTAACTGAAGAGTTAGCAAGGCATTCAGAAGCACGAGAGATCAACACGGCAACTACGCACTACTGCTTGTAGAATCAACTAATGCTTATACCTTCCAAGCGCCATGTATGTTGGGACATGTGTTCGGACACCCGCCTAGGCCTGTACTGACCAGCAGAACATCACGTATTCTTTGACCCTTGAATCACCCATGGTAGCAGGGTCGTTGTATAAGACATGCGGGGGCAAACTTGCCATCGTCTAATTCGAGTCGTATAAGGCATGAGCAGCCAGCCATGATAAGAACGAATGATCTCTTATCTGGCTTCCATGTTCTCCTGTCTGCGTGCAACACTGCAGCTGTACACCGATTCCCCCCTTCCACGCACACGACATGTTGATCTTCAGAGTGAGACCGCACTGAAGTACCTTGTTCTGCATCATCCTCAGACTTCCTTGGTAGTCTGTTTATGTACGCATGCGAGTGGCACAGCGATGACAGACGAGTGCACGATGGTGTCATTATTGAGCTTTGTGGTGAAAGCGTGGTTCACAATGCGGCAGTAGGTGCCAGTGGTGGGGGCCAGCACGAGGGGAGCATATGGCATGGAAGTTTCGGCAGCGGGGTCCAAGAAGGGAGAGTGTCGAGGAAGCGTGGGGCATGGTCCATTTCTCAAGGAATTCAGAGTTGAGCCTGTATTGAAATTCAGTAAACCTTCGAATAGGAGATACATCCATGCTACACCAACAGTTTTCTCTGAAAGATGCGCGACCGATGATGAGGCGAGTATTGCAATTTCCCTTTCTTCCTCTTATGCACGCGACTGGACTTGCTGGGAAAGAATTTAAAAACAACATTGTTTGGCGGTCCTTCGACGGCAGTAGAGGTGCACGGCCCAGCCTGAAGGAGGGAGAGAAAGCATAGTGCACACGAAAGCCACAAGAGCGCTTACTTGTGCTTTATGCGTTTGAGCCAGACTAGCGTGTGCTCAACTTCAAGCATCACAGTATCTTCTCTTTTGTGCTGGTAGGCTCAGTGTTCTGGTACCCAGCGACAACCCGGATAATGTTCCCTTCCGCTTCGGCACCACCGCCATATGCAAGAATTTAGTGAAGCTCAAAGAAGGCATGCAGAGGATGAAATTAGGATAAGTCGAGACTCGAGGCGCGTGTTTGGTTTTGCCCAAGGGAGGAATGAAGAAAGAGAGAGAGAGCATGACGTCGGAAATTGACTGCGCCAGAGTACTAGGACGTGCATGTCTGTGGCAGCATCAATCGAAAGTGAATAGAACTTCGAAGCTTGCCACTAGATCTGATGCATGATAAGCCGCGGTCTTCGCTCAGATGGCAGTACTGTGGATGATGAAATTTGAATCTTCGGAAGATAGTCGAAGTATGCGGCACGTGACCACGTTCGGTTAATTTAGACTTGTGATTGGAGTGGTGCATCGTTCTGTGAGTCCCCTTTTCTTAATCAGTAGCCATACGTGTTCATGTTAGACTAGCTAAAGATATATACGCTCTCAAAACAACCACTGCGTTCACTTTGCCCACTATATACTTGGGACCCGTTCCATCTGTCTGCATCGATACTGTCGTATCAAGTGAATTTGCTGTGCATGGATATTTGTGACCGCGAATGCACAACCAACAGCAGTTAATGGCACAGCTGTTATAGCCGGGTTACGTAGACAGGGAAGGCTCAACGTGATGAAACTAGGGGGGAGAGTGACGACCAAGAATATACTGAGACAATGCCAGACAAGGCATACAAATTGTACTCATAGGCCTATTGATGCTGGACATTTTCAGTCCCAGCTTAGGGTTCTAGATTCCGATGCTTGCGCTGCCTAGGGATCAAATCCAAATTCAGAACATGTTCGTACTTCGACAAAAACCAAAGGGTCGCGTACATGATGCTACCAATGCGCGTGAATTTCCACCACTTGGAGTCTACAGACGCTGCAGACCTATTGAACATGGAAAAGCGCTTCCAAAATGACTTTGAAGGTGAGGCCAGGACCGGAGTGGAAGCTGAAGCAGTAGCTATTTGAGGATGGGAGGAGCCTCGAGGGGGAACAGATGGGGATGGGGATGTCGCTGCATCACGTGAGCTGATGGTTTCTGGAGTAACTTGGATTCCGAGTCCATCTGGAAGCTCAACTGGAGGAGAGGTGCGAATTGGAGAAGAAATTTCATGATCGGAGTGACCCTGAGGTGGCAGAGATGGCGGTGGTGTAGAAGACTCCGAAAGGGAATCGGAGCTTTCTGATGACTGGAAAAGATTTGCATCAGATATGCTGGTCTATATAGACTAGGCACAAATTATTACCTGGTCGATGTAACTTGTGATGTTGGACGCTGGGGAGGCGAATGAGGGCGGCACGGAATACGTCATAATGGTGGACTCCTGCGAGATATCCCACAGAAAAATTGTGTTCTCCCGACCGCCTGTGGCGACAAGCTGGCCGTTTGGCGAGAAGGCTATGGCGTTTACCCTTTTGGCATGCTGGAACACACGACCAAAGGGTTTGCGGGTCGCCGTGCTCCACAGCCTGGCAGTGCCATCAACGGACGCGCTGCCTATGAGTTCACCGTCAGGGGAGATGGCTAACGTGATAATGGCGTCTGAATGTGTATGTAGTGGGAATCCGAGCTGGGCACCAGTCGGTGCGCTCCAGAAGTAGATCTGGCCATCTTCACATCCAGAAATGAGACGACGACTGTCTGGAGACCAAACTATTGAGTTCACGTCGCTGTCATGGATGAGTGGTTGGATCTGCTGCTTGCCGGTCGTTGCATTCCAAATGCGAACTGTGCAATCAACCGACCCACTTGCAATCTTAGTGCCATTGGGAGAATAGGCCACTGCCCATACTGGGCCTTGGTGATCATCGATGTCGAACTCCAGAACTCCTGTATCCGCGTCCCAGATCTTTAGTGTTCCGTCGTCCGACGCGGAGGCGAGTCTTTTCTCATCGGGTGAGAACTGTATGCAATAGACCCATTTTGTGTGATGCGACAGACATCTGATGATTATCTTCGTATCTGCGTTCCATATGATGATCTTGCCATCATCCGCCCCACTCGCGATTCTTCTTCCATCCATTGTCACAGCCAGTCCACAAGTCACACTAGCGTGCCCCTCTAACACGCTCTCCTGTTTTCCTGTTTCCACGTCCCAAATCCGAACAGTCTCGTCACTGGACGTGCTTATCACTCTGAGTCCATTCCTCTGTTTCGCGAACGCCAGTCTGCCTAACCAATCAGAGTGGCCTCTAAACGATTTGATTGGGGATAGGAATGGTTCCATGTGGTCGTTGGCAGATTGTAGGAGGATCTGAGGGTAGGTCAGTCGAGGGAAAGTAGGTCAGCATGAGGCATACGTAACCTTGTGTCTATATAGAAAGTTACATGTAGAACCGGTGCACGGCAGGGATCACGAGCCGGGAAAAGACGCTCGTTGCAGCCTACTAGGGTCAAATTATGCAGCATGTTTGTGAGCGCATGCGAGACTCTAGCACGTTGCCTGCTAGTGAATTACCAGTGATCACCACAACCACAGCCCCGCAGCTCCAAATAACGCCCATGTATATATCCGAAATCATTGCCGACCAGGCTAACGGGAAATATGTTATGAGCGAGGACGCTGTGGTATTAGAAGCGACATCATGCATCCGGTGTGATACGAGTCACTGGCAGTGGCATTACTAACGCGACATGTCGACAGGTTTTCACCTCCCCTAATCGAATAAGTGTTATTAATTATATCAACAGGGCAGTGACACAAGAGTAAACATTCGGTAAGTTCAACCCAGAACCCAACATTTCACTAGCTCCTTGGTTCGAATACCTTCTGCGCCGCCGCCATATGCGATAATTTGGTGGAGCTCGTTGCGGTCGTTGTTGGTGGAGGTAAAGGAGGAGAGGATCGAGGAAGGCGTGTAGAGCGCGAAGTTTAGAGCCTTAGGTAAATCTAGGACAAGTCGAGGCGTGTGTTTGGATGTGCCTAAGGGAAAGAATGGAGAGCGAGAGCGGCCCGGGGTGGTTGGCTATGCAACTGCCACTCACGACGTTAGGGAATGACTGCACCAGCGGAGTACTAGGAGGTTGCTGTGAAGTCCATTTTAACAGTGTGGGCGCGAGGGTTGGCACAATAAAACCGTAGTTGAATGGTGCAAACACATAGCACATGAGCCCGATGTTCCCTCTTGTCGACCTGAAAGAGAGTCGTTGTTATGCTGCAAGGCAGGCAATCCGCAGGGTAGTGTCTCGCGAGGAAGGAGGACTGGCAGTTGCGGTGGTTTCTCCAACGATATTGGATGATGCCGCTGGTGGTGTGTTAGAGCGTAAATGTCAGATTGCCGGCGATGTGGTGGCTACACCAAATCTTAACTGATTCATTGGCGATACATACGCTGCCTTGATTCCGGAATGTCATCAACACGGGAAATATGTTTTAGTGGCAAGCTCGTTATATACCTTGAGTTGCGAAGAGGTCCACGCCTGTCCACGCCTACTTCAACTTGTTCCTCCGAATCAGTGATTACTAGCACTACCAGTGCGATGCACACCTTGGATTGTTGTAAGGTGGAAGTCGGAGGTTTTAATCGTTCATGTTTCATCGACATCATTGATCGAAGATTCAAAGTGCCTCAGGCCACCTGACAGGAACCCTGATTTTGCAATGAGGATGCAGCGAGGTGTTGAATTTCCGGTCAACTGGCACACAACTTCCACAACCATATTGTAAGTTCCATGGGCGTGTCAATTGGGTTTCCGAATCGCGTGCTTGGAAAAAATTTCCATCGATGAGTGAAATTTGAATGGCAGTAGTTGCAAAAGGGTTGAAACGTTGAAATCGAATTGAAATACCGCACCCAAGCAAGCATGATCATGCACATGCACATGCCAACTCGTCACAGCCAATTCATCGCCGAGTGCAAGCCTGTGTTTCACTGTCGTGCTTTTATACTCTATTAAGTAGTAAGAGCTCAAATTTGCCAAGACCAAACTCCAACGTTCGAGTCGAATCAACTTGAACGGCAAATTGCCAATCGACAGCCGCTGCTTGCCTGGTGCCACAGTGGGTAGGTATTGCTAGGTGTCGCGCTTTTATGTTCCGTCTCAGGTGCGTATACTTAGTGTTTGTTTTGAATTCCCTGGACCTCACGATATCGAAGGAATATCTTTCTCCCTTCTATCAAGGTCTAACCTCAAGAGATTAAGACCTCACCCTGAACCCACTTCGCAACGAGGTGTTGAATCTCCAGCCAACTGGTTCTTAACTTCCGCAACCATACAAGTTCCGAGTGTCATTCCACAG
Organism: Suillus luteus UH-Slu-Lm8-n1; assembly: GCA_000827255.1. Taxonomy (NCBI): domain Eukaryota; kingdom Fungi; phylum Basidiomycota; class Agaricomycetes; order Boletales; family Suillaceae; genus Suillus; species Suillus luteus. The sequence continues at coordinate 33,329 of KN835359.1, forward strand.
ATCTAGCAGTTCATCTTCCACCTCTTGCAGTAAAATGTGCTTCATCAGGTAGTTGGGCGCAATCTATAACAGACTATCTCGAACGGTCTGATTTGGTGTTTGATCTTACACCGTGACGGAGCTCGAGTTACTTTGCGCTTCAAAATGCCCAAAACGAACTATATCAACTCGCAGTTCCAAGGTTCTGTACCTACGAGCTTTACATCACATCCATTCGAAATGTTGCATTCATACCGTGAGGTTTCCCAGACCTTTCCTGCTTATCGGAAGGGGAATGGATCACCTCCACCTACATCTGATGTTGACTGTTTTTCTGAGTTCCTTGGCAGACCTGGTTCGCAGCACAAACCGAAGTTGAAAAGCCAGCTGGTATCCCAAACAATCAAAGCCAGATCCGATGGTGACAAGGGACTTTCATTGCTGCCTCTGATTTGGGTGGGTCGTCCTCTTTCTGTCTGGTGGACAAGATCAAACAATGGCACAGGTTGAAGTCCGAGACAACGTTATCCCGCCTCACGCTGTTCCATTTGCCTCGGATGGTCGCAGTCCTCTTTTCATTGCCCGAGCTAATATAGAAGTAAGTGCTCTCATGTAAATACACTAGCATTTGTGACTGATGAATGCAGGGAGCATTTTGTAAGTCAGCTCCATCACGCATCGATTTTTCTTATTGGTGTCACCCGCAACAGTCCTAGGCAAGGCTGGCCCTCAGCTCACGAGCGGTGCTATCATTAGCTACGGAAGTATGGATATAACGGTAACCACCTCAACCTTTGGGGTCGTAGTTCTGCTGAGTATATGATCCAGGTGACCCGGTATGATGTACTCGTATGCGCCGGACAGCTGAGTTGGGAGATTCCCCATTCTACCGGGACAGGTTTTCTACGCCAGGATACCGTGGTTACAAAATATGTCAACTACGATCTGGAACCAGCTCTCGTGTATCATCAGGATAACCCTGAAGACGCCCATAATCTTGCAGATATTTTCAACGGGGTTGATACCAACCAGCGTTTGGCAACTCCAGACCTCGACCCTGACCCCCCCATTGTGGCATCGAATACCAGACTCCGGACACGTGCTCGCAGCAACTCTAAATATGGCCTTTCGCCAAACGAATCTTTAGACGTGGACATACGGAAGGCTTATGATGCTTTCATTCCCCTGAAGTCTCTTGAGTTGACGGAGCGGTCACGATCGCTCCCTCCCCGGGCAAGGACTTCATCCGATTCAAGTTTTGACGCCAGAGCGGAACTGGGTAGTTTTCGGTGCGACAGCGCACAAAGTGCTGGTGTTACTACGGCCATTATGTCCGCCACTCACCGTTTTGAGCATGCGCCGGTGTCCCGCCCAAGTGTGGTAGCGTCATCGAAACCTCGAGTCCGTCTCGATTGCGCCACTGGCAGTCAAGAATCTCACAGGCTCCCTACGTGAGTTGACAGTGTCAACTGAGAAGCACTTCTCAATTAATAACCTTTACAGCGTGGTTAGCGCCGTTGAATACTCCGCAAGTGAGCAAAGCACTCCAGTCAGTTCGTTTGGTCGATCCGAAACCTCAGGTTTCCGCGAGGTGGCGAATGTCGATGGCTGGAGTGAATATAGCAGTCCACCGCCTGAACCTCCAGCTCATTCAGTGCATACTGGTTTTGTCCAGGGTGTCTTACCCCTTCGAAGCTACCCAAGCACTGGTTCAACTACATCCACGTCTGTAAATCACCGTACAAACCAGTTCTCGTCAACTTCGGCAACGAGCCACTCGTTGGCAAGCAATGCCATTGATTTTCGATTCTCCAATCTTTCCAATCCCTCACTGAAGGATGACTCTCAGTTCACCCCCACGCATTACTCATCTTCCTCACACCAAATGTCGAGTGATTCGTTGATGCCTCAACCATCTACAGATTTCTCTCGTGGTACTTGGGCAGGCACCCCAGGAAGCCCTGTTTTGTGTCTCTGCACCTTCGATGACATCAAAGACACGAGCAAATATCAGTCAAAACTAGCCAACTGTCCCATACACCCTGCCACAGACACGACCAGCATCTCTTCCAGTTCAGGCGATTTCGGGCATGTCGATCAGTATGATCAATGGACATATCCTGCTTCCCAGGCGCATGCATGCCAACGTGGTACGCAGCACCAGAAACATCAGTCAAAGGATAGTCCAAGTCGTGTTCCACAACCCCCTACATTTCCATGCACCGACATACACCCAGCTCAGAGCTCTCTCGTTGGTGATCATACAGACGTTGATCTATGTTCGACTCCGTATCCACGCCATGGCGTGCCCAAGAGTCCCACTGAGACATCCTACGAGGACGGGAACACAACCACCTCGGAGTGTGGCTGTGGCTCGGAGCACGTATGTGACTCTGAGCATTGGCAACTTGTCTCCCGAACAACATTTGGCATCGAAGCCCAAACTTGTGATAGTGTTGAGAGCGATGCAGTCGCCAGCACACTTCCCGCGCCGATCACCATCAACCCGTTGAACCCCGGAATCGTGACGGGCGAAGTTAAACTTCGGCCTTACCCTGTGCCGCACATTGCTTCTGTGTCTCAGATGGCCGGAAGCAGCGAACGGGGACACAGTCGTGTTGCAGTGAAGGAGAGCGCCCTCGAACGGGAACCTACTCATAAATATCGGGTTGCAGATACCACAGTATCCAAAACTACGAGCACGGAGGCGTTTACATCGGCCATTCCCCGTCGTGAGACCCCGGTAGCTGAAGGATGCGTACCGTTGTCGACTGTCACATTTGCTCCGAACTTGCCCCCTTCGCTGCAGCAGTCTGTCTCACGCAGCGACGGCTCAGTTACGGATGACAAGCTCCATAGGCATTACGAGTACGCAGACTCGTCCTGTGCGTCCGCGGCACCCGAGGAAAAACATGATTCAACTCCAACGCAATCCAGAGTCATTGCGGCCGAGAATACGCGGATGCAAAGTCAAGCATCGATCGAGCTTCGAAACTCATCCTTCACGAAAAGTACATTGACGACAACCGAGAGTCCCCTTCTGACTGCTGACGAACACGATGAACCCTACGGTCAAAATGTAGCCAGGGACAAGCCTAGTCAAGTTTCCTCGTACGTCTTATCCGCGCTGTGTTTACCCTCAACTAAAATCGTCTAGCACTCCGGAATTTATGGGTGGAGAGGAGGCTGTATCCGCAGATCGTAAGCGCCAAGCTTTGGAGGGCAGAGAAGAACATTATGAGAAAGAGACGGAAAGCGAGGTTCAGGCGAACCTCACATCCTATCCCCGTACTGTCAGGATTTTCGAAGGCCACGCGCCAGAGTCTGCGATATTGAGCGATGATAGGCTGATGACTGAGGGCACTGACACCGCGTTATCCCTGTCCTCTGCCAATCCTGGGTCCAAAGTGATTCCTTCGTACGTGACACACCCTTTGAGTCCTTTCCCCTCCAATAAACCTCTTTCAGCGAACCGCGTGTTCCTCAGGACTCGGGAACTATCGATATCAAATCTGGATACGAACACCAGTCTTTGGACGTCGATACAGTTTCAAAGTCTTCCATCCAGATATCTAGCCATGATTCGACTGAGAGCAGTGAAGGGCATATTCAAAGCCAGTCAGCCTACAAATTATCCTCTAGCAACGAGCGAGTTACTGATGATAAGCTCAGTGACAGGGGTCGTGAAGAGGTAGACTCTGTGCCGGTCCCAGTATCCTTGGCACCTGCGGAGACTATTGGAGCACCAGTGTTAAACAGAGCTGTCGAGAACACGCAGAAGTCAAGTCCAGCATCCAATGATCTCAGGGACTCGTCCTCGCTTGAAGACACATGGACGACGGCTCAGACTTCTTCCCCAGTAACTGACCTGAAAGACGGATCCTGTGGTCAATTTGTAGGCATGGATCTAACTACTCAAGGCTCCTCGTATGTAGCTCATGCGTCACGTTGGCCCCGCTGACATTGTCCAGTACTCCGAATGTTTGTGTCGAGCACGACAAAGTGCCTGTATCAACGGATTGCACGCACCAGGATTTGGAGGGCAGAGGAGACTACCATGCACGGGTGGCGGAAAGTGATGTTACCATCAAATCAAAGTCTAATTCCAGTGCCGTCGAGAGTCTCAGGCAATCAGAGAGTGTCATAGTGTCGAACGCTGGTGGCCAATCAAATGAGGCCACTAACAGCGATATCTCATCCCTCTCATCAACTTTTGATGGTCGCAAGCTGTCTCTTTCGTAAGTGACAATCCCATCCAAGTTTGAGTTCATAACGATACGCCTTTTTCAGTGAACCAGGCCTTCCGCAGGATGCGGGAATCAATTACATTCAGTCTGCACGCGAGCATCAGTCCTCAGATAACAACATAGTTACAACGACTCTCGTGCAGACCTCAAGCCATCGCTCGATTGAGAACAAAGTTCAGAGTTCTGTAGTTACTACACAAGAGGGACCCTGTAGTCAAGATGTGGCGACAGACCAACCTTGTCAACACTTTTCGTACGTAGCCCCTATGCTGATTTTCTCCCTCGACTAAGGTTATCTAGTGCTCCGAAATTTGACAGCAACGAACTGGCAGAGTGTACACACCAGGCTGTGGAGAACAGAGGAGACCGTCATGAACTAGAGACGGAAGGCGGGTTGAAGCTCAGCTCGACATCATATTCCAATTCTGCCAGGACCGTTGAACAATCAACATCGGAGACTACAGTATTGGATGAGGACAACGACATCATTACGTCCCCTTCGTCTCCAACGACTAGGTTACCTCCTTCGTAAGTGATGCATCATTTGAGCTCCTGATACTGGAATAACCCTCTTCCAGTGACCCGGGTATCCCACAGGATGCGGGAGCCGATTATATACAGTCTGGATGCGAGCACCAGTCTTCTGGGATCGACACAGCTTCAATTACTATGGTCCAAACCTCGGTCGATGTATCAGCGGACTATGTGCACCAGGCTTCGGTGACCAGGGAAGACTATCATGAACAGGAAACGAAGAGCGAGGTTGAGACAAATGTAGCACATCATGTCTGCAACGTTGAAATGCTCGGGCAATCATCGTCAGACACTGTAACAGAAAACAGTGATAGGCGGATGGATAAGGACGTCGACGACACTGCGTTCCCTCCATCCTCGACTATCATAGGGCCCAAGCTGTCAAATTCGTAGGTGGTGCGCCGTTTGAACTCCATACACTGAAACAATCTCCTTGCAGCGAGCCAGATATTCCACAGGATGCAGCGACCTCTTCAAAGGTCATCACGGTCTTAACGACTTCCATGCAGACTTCGAGTCAGGACTCGATTGTGCGCAGTGAGCACGTTCAAGCTTTCTCATGTAGTGACGAGCCACCTATCGGTTACACGGTCGATGAATCACAAACAGCTGCCCCCGTCCACCCGCGCTCAGCACCTGGAGAAAAAAATTCAACTCCAGCACAACCCTTCGGCGTAGCATGCGAGACGATGCAGCAACCCAGTCCAGGCCCCAACAACATTACCAAGAATTTGTCTGAAGGCATGTCTACGACAGGTCAAACATCAACTCACGAATGCGGTGCACCCTGCGGTGGAGATGGGACTAGGGAACTGCCTAGCCAAGGCTCATCGTACGTTGTTTCTACTTCTACGTTGTGCTTGCCCTCGACTAAGAATTGCTCAGCACGCCGAAACTCAATGACGACAAACAGGAGATATCGGCAGATTTTACGTGCCAGGTTATAGAGGACACAAGAAACTATAAATCCGATACACCTGGCGGACGGGAGAAGGAGAGCTGGGCAGGTGCCGAGGTCGGTGTGTTGCCTTTATCCTCACCTAATCTTGGACCCAAGGGACCTCCTTCGTACGTGTCGTTCGTTTTGAGGCTTACATAGGAATAAACTTCTTGCAGAGAGCCCAGTGTCCAGCAGCGCACGGTAACCAATGTTGTTCAGTCCGTTAGCGAACACCACGTTACAGAGGACATCACTGTCTCAGCGATGTCTGTGCACGCTTCGAGCAATTGCTTGACCGACAGCAGCATCGGATACGCACATTTGGACACTTCTTCACAACAATCGAACAAATCTCCTGGCATGATGAGCGTACTGCCAATGCACGATGGCCCCTGCTCACCTCCTTCTACGTCCTGCGGGGTACACGACTCTCTGAATTGCTCCTGCGTGTCATGTGTAATGTACGAATCAGTATTTGCTCTGAAAGAAGACTGTTCTGATTTTTTTGTAGTGCTTCCCCTGTCTCAAACGTGGGCGACTCTACGGCAGCGGTAGCCGATGGCACCGTCAAAAAAGCGATTTCATGCGATGATGACCATCCCGCGCCATGTGCTAAAGGAACCCCAGGAATGAAAACGCGACAAGACAAATGCATGAAGGCGGAACCAACATTCATATCTATGACTTGTGATTCAAACACCGTCCAAACGTCATCTCAGACGGAGAATCAAGACAATCCTTCATGTGCTGCTGACACGAGGCGATGTGATGCGCGGGGGTCTGCGTGTGTGACAGTCTCGAAACTGTCAGATGATTGTAGGGCATGTACAGCTACCACGGCGACTGATTGTTCTCCCTTGGCCGACAAACAGTTGACGCAAACTGCTACAACCGATTGTGCATATGAATCTTGTTCGACAGACTGCTTGCCGACCAAATTATGCTGAAGTATTCCTCCCATGTGCGTGCAAAAATTTCGTGATTTGATCCTCATTATGATTCTTTTTTTTTTACACACACAGAGAAAGGCGCAGGAACTCGTCTTTCGTCTTGGGATGTGTTGAAGTAAATGAAAACGAACATGAGATTGGTATTGCACTCCCAGGAGAACTCCGCTGGGACCATCGTGAATTGAACCTTCAAGTTTCTTGCCTGTTGGTGCCGAGACAAGCACCGACGTAATTTAGAAAATGGCATTATGGAGAGTTGGCAGGGAGCGCCAAGGTTATGTAGGCTTAGTGAAATTTACAAAGGATATGATGCCACCAGTACTTAGCGAATGAACGTCTCTTGAATAATTGTGACGCTTTCTTTGACCTTTTTACACGTGGTCTCGGACGGTTTCAATACGAAGGAACGATCAAGCTTCAATGGTGCTGCTGCATCACTGGTTCCGGAATGCAGTGACGCGCCCACATTACTGTTCAAACTCTGCTCGTCGTCGATTTTCTTCCTTGAGTATATGCGACCAGGAACCGGATGCGTACATCAGTGAATCGATGTCGGCACGGAGGTCTCGCATGTTCAACAGACTACCGCTGCTCAAAGGTCATTAGTCAAATAGATACCACCAGAAATTGTGTGCCGGTGGGACCTGTCCTTTGGTCCAGTTACTGTTCATCTGTCGTCTGTCCGAATTCTTACTGGCAGCTTTTGCGTTGGAGCAGAGATATCGTCAAAAAGTGCGGCAGTGTTAACAACGGCGTGTCATGGATGCGTGGAAAAACGTATGAAGCAGTGGTTATGTTTTCCTCGATGACAATCAAAGTAGGTCTAACCATCACCTCATGGTGTATTAATTAGTGACGTGTCGTGATGGACAATATCTGCTAGCGCTTTCCGCATTTGCTCATCATGATCAACAGAATCCTGTGCGATCGTTGTGAAAACCTTTTCGTGACGTCGCAGTTGCCAATTGTGTGCGACAGTCAGGCATGTATAAGGAATTTCAGGTGCACTGTGGATGGATACTTTTAATACGACTGACAAGACATCCCATGCTGCCTTAGCGATGGATCTGCGCAGCATGTTGAATGGCGTCAAATTGACTGACAAAATTCCGTACCTCTGCTATCGTATTAACAAGAGAATTGACCTTCCGAGCAATGGGGTGACGTTGTCAACCACAGCTACTGAGTCCCCTGCAGCATTGATGCCCGACGCCGCTGCCTGCACGGACCCGATAATGAGATTTAACCCAGAAACGGCCTCTCTAATAGTAGCATGTCTGCGAGCTGCATCTACCATTTCTAAGTCACATGGGTCGCGGAGTCCCGATTATGATAGACTCTGTGTTATGGACAGGCTGAAGATGATCCTACAACACGCACATTCAAGAAGTTTGGGTGTCACACCAATTCTCCGCGACACCTTTTACCCACGGTGACACCTATGTAATCAATGACTTCGAGTCGCTGATTTGCTTCTGTCCCAAATCTTCAAGTTCTCCTCATTATCACCAGCCTTTGTTGTCTATGGTTCACATATCTAGTTAAGTACAAATGTATGTCGAAACCCTCGAGATAACACAAAACAGATGTCGCGCACGGTCCACCAGCGGCAGCGACCCCTTCAAGTTCAAGCCCACATCGCCATTAAAACAAAACTCAAGGTACTCAGAATACACACCTCTACTAGCCAAAGAAAGCATTAGAGCAGTGTGCTTCAGTCCAACCGGATCCGATTGTGAATTTTACGAATTCAGTCAGCATCACGTGGTCCACTAGGCAAAACTCGCGCATCAGTGCCAATGGCCATAGTACACCGATGTGAAAGCAGAAATACGACTCACGTAACCATAGCAGAGAGGAAATATCTGCCATGCAGGTGAGTCATGTAACTCAGGAAAACTGCTGATACTTACGCAAAATCCTCCCACTGGGCCGCAGGTGTCGCAATCGCGATCATGAACGCATAATTTTTTACAGTGTTCGACGTTAGTTTCCGTGGGCGTGGCTGAGATCGATGATGCTAAAGCAGCAATGACAGCGAGGATAGTTGCAGAGGAGAATCGCATTGTGAGTGAGGACGTGATATTCAGTTGGATGCTTTTGAAGAAAAACGTAAGGAGACGGCTGGCTTTTATGTGAACATCTTTCTTCAAAAGGATGAATATTTGCAATGCCAGCAGCCTGAGATTGCCAGCTATGATCTATGGGCAATCGTTGTGAAATTGCTAAACATTCGCGTTTCGGAGTAGTTCAGTGGCCGCCCAAAGCGCTCGAGATCTCGGAAGAACGCGGCTCAAGCTTTTTCGTCCCCTTGATCCAACAATCCAAGTCGAACACCGTGGGGCTGGGCCAGTTTTGCTGAGCGCTCAGCGAAGCTTGATACTATGTTCCAGTGCCACCATAACTGCCGACAAAGAGACATCCGACCACGACGGAATCGAAACACGTTGTCCTTGGACTGTGCAGGATTGAAAGTTGTATTGCACATCTAGTAAGTACTTTAATTGTGTCCGTTGAAGCATTCTGCGACGCCTACGACGTACTAGACTCGGCCTCATATGTACGGACAGTTTGCACAACTGATCTCAATCGTCGGCCTTGTTGCTGCTTTGAAATGCTGACACTATTACGCGGAGGCGTAGTCAAGCACCACTCCGTGAGTCCAATCCTTCTGCTCAACATGAATTTACACACTTTCGATTTGATACCGCTGCCGCGGAAACTATCTTGAGCGACCGACTCCACGGCTAGGAACATAACTTGGATTTCAACGAGATAAGTATATGAAGAATATTACGCAGGCTCTTCCAAAGATGCCCCTTCGCGAGCCCTTTCCCTATGTTCAAACGGCTATGGCAGCACGCCCTGCAGCGGTTAGCACTTGACTAGAATTGCCGGCGTTAAGAGTACTTACGTTCTAGACTCGGATAGGCAGGTTTCTGCAGCATCGCATTACTTTAATTTCGCAAGTCTTTCTTGAACACTCGGGTAGTGATGTGTGCTGACAGTGGCATTATTTGGTCCCATTATTGCGCTGTGGATGTTGTAAGATGTTCCACAAACTGGGTCCACAGCTCTTTATTTGATTGTGGCCTTACCACAGGAAACTTTTGAAATACGCTCATCGAATTGCTCACTCCTTCTCCTCATTCTCATTCTGACAAGGTCACTCAAAAGTTGATCTCTCTCTCATCTTCTTCACAATGTATTCCAGTGCTATATACAACGCACCAGACGCAATGTCTATGAACACGAGCACCGCGGATTTCTCAGGCTGCCCAGATGTTCCTGTCCCATCATACCCTCCAACCCCAACTCACGCCGCTACCTTCGAACATTCTGGTATAGCAGTGGTGCCCCAAAATTCTCCGGTGCCAACATTCCGTGTTCTTCGAGTTTTGGGAATGGGCGGGTTCGCCGAAGCAATGCTGGCTCAATCCATAGAG
>KN835360.1:0-43376 GCA_000827255.1 Suillus luteus UH-Slu-Lm8-n1
AGTACTTAATTCAGAGTATAATTTCAGAGTACAATTTCAGAGTAAAAAACGGCAATATCAGCACCTCTGTTTCAGCACTTAATGCTCTGATTTTGAGAGCATTATCATCTGAAATGACCTACTGAAATTCACTGGATCTACTTTTCACAGTGTCTAAAGGCCCACACACTCTTTCATAAATGAATCACTTTTTCCAAATTATGTTCCCCGGAGACACCTGGCCCCTGTTTTCGGGGTCCTTCAAGCGTGACACCCAAGTATTACTTGCTTTCCTACTTTTCTTCCGCAACTAGAGGGGCATGAACGCGCCCGAATCAAACACAACCTGCTCCGCAGCGCCAGATTCTGACCCTACCTTTGTCCCTCAGCTTTCATCATACAATGACTGCATAACTTGTCGCATCATAGGAAGCGGCGCGTTCGCTGCTACCGGCATCTATGCACTGAGAATGGCCCGTCCCAGTGCACCAGGGAGTATAGTTGGTAAAAGGATCATGGGTGGGCTGGGAGTTTGTGAGATATACATTTTTCATTCTTGTAGTCCGCTGACCTCGGGCCAAGGTTTTTTAGTGGGGAGTGCGCTGAGGTGGCGAATGTGAAGCTGGATTGGGGAACTCCGAGTTATTGAATGCTGGCTACATTGTGGCGATACACACTGGATGTAGCCTGACTTCCTGCGCGAGCATTGCCGAATGAACGAAAAACTGATCACACACTGAACGAAGTCTAGCGTATTCTTCGATTCTCGGCGCTATCAGGATTGCCTGCGTAACCGGCTCCATGCAAACCCTGGAAAATGGGAGTTAAGCAGCTTATTGTAGCCTCCTGAATTCTTTATTCAAAGGCCAAGCCTTGGTGATACAGTGGTACGTGCTCATCGTATCCTACAATCAGCGCAGAACCTGACGGAATTGATTCATCCAGTACTCGCAATGATTGTAGCATTGCTAATCAAAAGGTGTACAGGTGTCCCAAGAAGTTTAACGTGGCACGGATTCATTTGCGCTCATCTTTTTCCCTATTCTCAAAATGCCACGCAATCCTGGAATCCACCTCATGATACAGTGCTATCACTAGCACCTTCCACTTTTCCAGGCCATCTTGTCCCAGTGAACGCGTTTCGAGCGTCTACAATATCTGTGTCTCTGGAACTGACTTTCGCTCGTCTTATAATATTACATAGTTCTATGATGGCGACTCTGCAATTCTCGATCCGTTCAAGTCTTGAAGATAGCAGGTTTCGTCCCTGACCCTTCTCAGCCTGTATGGAAGCATTTTATCGCTCTGGAGATCAGACCAGGAGGGAGGTCCCCGATACCATAGGCCCTCTGTACAGCATGGGCTCGAGGTCTTTTTCCCCAGCTATGTCTTCACACAGTCCTATTCCGCACGCTCCGCGGCATGTACTGGGATCACCAGCTCCGAGCCAGGTCATGCCCCACTCCACGCGAGTAGAGGATAATGGGACAGTGCGTGATTAATCTGTTGGAAGCACCGCTCGCTTGATGAATGACGGGATACTTCGTGATACGGTTTCTTGACATCACGACTCAGAAACATACAGTTGCAAAAATGCATATGTGAAAACCAAGAATTGTTGTAAGTCCGTGACACCTATACCTAGGGAAAGCTGCCACGTTTTCAATAAGGGCTGGTCTTGTGCGTTGTAGCATCAGATCCTTCATGCTTGCTCCCCATACATACACGAATATTCAATCAACATTCGTCGCTCTACCTTTCACGACAGCCACTGCTTTGTCAGACACGGGTTTGATGTCGACTTCGAATGGATAAGGAAAACTTGATCGGCAAATACATGAATGCCCCTCCTTCCCACTATTCGTTGGAACGCACCTGGCCAAACCTGCGGGTATGTACGGAGGATTGAATGGTTTCTCCACGCCATGGCTATCCTTTGGTTTCGAAATCCGCATGGTCGCCACCATACTGGTTACGAGCATGAACACAGAATTATCTGCTAAAAAGCGCCCTGGGCACATCCTGGGTGCGGGTGTCAACGGGTTTCATTAGGTGGTGTAATGCACAATTACCTCCTGCCAAAGCCAAATGCATAACTGTAAGGATCAATCGCCGTTTTCTTTACATGGGTATCAAGAAAGCGTTCTGGAGAAAACGCTTCTGGATCTATGCCACTGTCTCGGTCCCGGCTGAGTAACCTACACTACAGGATAAGTGCATTCCGTGGGTACATTATTCTTACTCACCAGACATTAGGCATGACAATGGTGCCTTTCGGTATATAGTATCCTGCTCATGAGGTCAAGAAGTGTTCACCGCCGCTTATGATCGGAAAAACCTCTGTAGACATCTGCATCCTGTAATTTCCTTGGTGCGCCCAAAGGTGAGTTGGGGTTCCAGCGGTACACCTCCTTAATTGCCGCATTGATATACGGCAGCCGTTCCCGGTCAACAAAAGATGGCAGGCGGTCAGTCCCTACCACTCTATATATCTCCTCACGCATGCGGTTCTGGATCTCTGGGAAGCACGCCATAGCATGCATGAAGACCAGCATGGTTCCACTTGTCTATTACGGGGTCAGATAAAGGCATATTCCGGAGTCGTGGAACATTCACTGTATCATTTCCAGCTTGCAGTCGGATGATGATATCAGTCTTCTTTTCAGCCAATAGGAAAAAAACGTACCTTCATATATTGACCACGCTACCCAAGGCAGCTGCTGTCTCATCACTTTATCGCTACTGCCTTCCCTTAGATGATCTGAAACAAACGAAGCCGGGGATGCTCCTTGTTTCATATCCTGTTCTACCTGCTCTATCGGACGGTGCACAATATCAGACACCCGCTGCCGCCCTATCTCAGCTGTCCGCCGTATGCTGTTAAACGGGACCCAGGATGGTAGATGCCACACTCCATCTCCTTCAGCTCGGTTGTCTGCCAGGATGAAAAACGCCTTACATTGTGGAATCATATCAACCAGATAGGCCCCAGGAACCACGCTTTTCAGCACGATTCGCTCCGTTTCGGCAAATTCGTCGAGGTACTGCAAATTCGAGTTCGAAGGGAATGGAGTCGATGACCAAGGCTCCACTTACCACATCGCTCGGGGTGTCAATAGAAAACCCATAGGTTATGAACGCGATGATATGAGCCGTGGCCCTTTGTAATGCCAAGTCAGGAGGGCATGGGACTGATGTCCAGTTGGTCTCACATATGCAGATGCTTCATGACCTCTGAAGGACATTCCACTATATCCTTCAAAAATCTGGCGGTAATATTCTCCTGCAGGACATGATAGTTCTTGACAGCTTCTTGGTTAACGGTTCCATGTATGAGCTTCCGTCCTTGCCTCCAATCTGGACCATAGGGAGCGAACGACAGATTCTGTCCAGTTTCAATTTGTTTTCAGCTATGAAGGGCGCTACTGGATGTGCTCACATTCTCGATCCCCATGTATTTGGCCATCACAAATGATGGTCTATCAGAATACTTCTGCGATCTCTTCTCAAGAAGCTCTCGCATGCTTTCCATGTCGTTCAAAACGAGAAGTTTGTTCCCGAGGATTTGTACGTATACGAGGTCGCCTGTTTGCACTATTGAATACAACTCCAAGGGTACGGCACTTAGGACAGACCATATAGCTTTCTCCACTGCGAGAATTTTTTCCATGGCTCCGCCTTGGGGACGTCGAGATAACTTCCTATCAATGGTTTCGGTGGCGGGCCAGGTGGTAGCGACTGGGATCTATTCTGGCGAAGCAAGCGATGCCCTATCACCCCCAGTACGAGGACGAACGACGAGTACGCAAGCCAGTCCGAAGCATTCAGGGCCATGTGGCGGGGCAGTCAGTTACCTTCCCTAGGAACCTTGCTTTGTGTGGTCTACTTGGTTGACTCTCCTGCTTTTATCTGCCAATGAGCGCTTGATACAGTCCAGGTCTCGTGTTCTAGCAGATGACGCCTTCGAGCCTATTTAGCAATCCTAACGGGATTAACTGAGATGCCGAACACCTCAAAACTTTGAAAAATCTAGAAGTTCAAGAATAGACCATGAATCTACTACACTTGAAACTTGCAATTGTGACCAGCTTAGCTCAACCACGTCGTCCACTGGTTGTCCTCTCCCATCATCACTGCGGTCATCTCCCTAGCCACGATCCTGTCGGACTGCTGCGATGGGTGAAGTTCGTCATACCTAGTGACAAGTGAGCTCTAGGTCGCTATTTAAGATGATCTCTTGACTGACCACAGGAAGCTGTCTGCATCAGTGCCATTGGCGACTGTACAAGTAGGTGCTGCCGTGCTGTTCATGGTGTGCACACATGAATTTATGCAGCCTGTTACGTTGTATGGCGCAGTGCCATTGAAGTAGTTCTGGGGATTGTTATACATGTCGGTGAAAAGCCCGTAGGAGTCAAAAGATGCTGCATTACTACGCGTCAGCTGCTTCCTCAAATCAAGATTGTAATGGTGCCTGACCAATATGAGCACCAGGGAGTGCGGGCACAAGCGCTTCGAGCATCAGGGATGTGATTTCATTCCCTGCACGTACCAACTCCTTCATATACACGTTCCATCCAGTAGTATTGCGTTCCAGGTCCCAGTACCTGTTGGGGTACGAGTAATTAGAGTACAGGATTGTCAGGTCAAGGGGAAGTATCTGTGCGCTAGGTGAGTTTAAGATACATTGGCCGAAGTTTGTTCACTCACGTTCTGCATGATAAAGTTCCTAGCACCGCTCTCGTACAAGATCTTCAGAACGTCAACGGTGCATTGCCTGACTTGAACAATTGAGGTGTCGGGGGCATCGCTTCCGGTAAGCAGCGCGTTGACACCCAGATCGTTGGTTCCAATCCAGATGGTATATATCGTCTCATCCGGGTTCAATTCCAGCGTGCCATTTCTCGTCTCATTCAGGTAAGCAGGGAGTTGCCAACCTAGGCGGTCACTGCGATTAGGACAACATTTACAATCCATGTGCGCTTACTCACCCATGATCGGAGGGAAGGGTCTGTAGGTAAGCAGGTTCGAGCACGTTGCACCGGAACGAGCAAATCCATAGAGATTAAGGTCACCATACATCGCCGCCCATGTCGGCCAGGCATAGCCTCCGTCAGCGGTCGGGTAGTATGAGGAATCAGTGTAGGAGTCACCAAATGTGACAAAGTTTTTGATCTGACCAGGCGCGACACCAACTGCCCAGGACGGTGTAGTGAGTGCCAATAATGCAAACGCGAGCTTTACAACCTGTAGGAACGCCATGGAGCAGAAGTACGGACTTGTCGAGCCGGTGAGGTCATCTTATACTGCGCAGAATGTCCGATTAGCGGAAATCGCATCACAGGGTCATTGCAGTAATCCTGGCAGGCGGAAACCGCGTCCACCTCCTTGCCGTCACAACGGCCCGCTCACGAGCAGATCGATGAGATCACGAGGGTCATATGTCGCTCTGAGAGCGACCATACTTTATCCTCGGCTTTTCTTCGTTATGATCAACTGATGCTCGTGACACAAAGTATCAAGACAGACCTAAAATTTCACGTTCAAGAGGTGACGGCCATCAGTTTTGCAGTATTTTGGTATTAACCCGAACCTGTGAGAGCTCACGCGCGCAAACCACATGTTAAGTATGTATCTTCAAACCGACTGATTGTTATAATTAGCGCCTGAAATGTGACGTACGCCTTGCGTGCGACTATAGTTTGACCAGTGAGAACGCGGAATCTCGGTCGGATGCCATCCGTGTTGAGTAAGATGAATAGTTGGCATCCAGAATATAACAATCATTCATTGTCCGTGTCTGTAAAAGCTCGCGGTAAGTTCTGACAAGTGAGTCGGTACCGTCGGCACCTGGTTCCCGAAGAAGTATCCGTGTGCAAAAGTCAACCAACCCCGCGGGCAAGACTGATCATATAATAATACATAACCAACATTATAATGTAAGGACATGATGTTCCAGGGGAAGTCCACTACCAGCAGTCAATGAGACCTATTCAGCCTGAAGATAATAATAACAAAAGGGACTTAAGCCTCAGATCCACTTGACTCCTTCATCGGTTCGACATCGACGTGCTCCCACTCGTGTAGGTCTTCGGGCTGTACTTGTTCAGAAGAGTCCAAACGGGAAGGCGAGACCAAACGGCACCGCAATGTGCAGATACCTTTCACGATTGTAAAGAGAATGCAGTAACCAACACCCATGCCGATGATATAAGCGGCCAAAAGTCCGTGCTGTGCTGACGGGTCAAGGAAGTCGTAAGCTTATGTGGGCGTCAGCGCTGTTATGATTCATGTAAAAGTAAACTGACTGTAAAATCCTTGCGCTGCATGCGTTATATACGCAACACCGAGGTAACACGCAAAAAGGACGAGGCCTGGTGCGATATGGCTCCATGGAGTAGGACCAGCATTCGTCAGGAGTATCTCGAATAGAGCAAAGCAACTATTCATGGCATGTTGGGATACGTTGGACCAAGCTAGAAGTAGTCTGTCATGAACAACAGCAGTCGATGAGCAAACGCTGCCCATACCTGAGTACTGGGTCCTAAAAGTCGACGAAGAAGCAAGTAGAGTCCAATAAACGACAGTCACGATGAAGGCTGCGAGACCATGATCAGACTTGGTCTGAGAAATCTAAGCATTGAACTCACGAAATATGGTGATGGTGGTGTACAAGAGGATGTGGAGGAACTGTAGGATCCGTGACCACTTTTGCAAAGGGTATGCCTTCTGTCCCCAAATCACAAAGGCTATAGTTTGAATTCCAGAGGCCCAGAAGTATGCAACAAGGCCTATGTAACTGAGATCGGTGAAGTAAGAAAAAAAACTGGGGAAGTAAGATCAGACCATTTGTTGGGCCACGCCAAGTCTAGATCATCTGCTTACCTACTACTGTCGTGGAAACGAACAGATTCAAAAACCAGAACGGTGATTGTTGTAACGAGCGAATAAACAGCAAACAGCACACGAAGTGCGCCGAGACTCAGAGGAGAAAAGAACGGAGATGTCACAAGCCTACAGGCCGAGTCGAAGGGAGCCGAGACGCCAAACCATTCATAAGATAAATAAAATCTCAAGCCAGTGAGTCTCATGAATGCTGTAGAAAGAATGTGAAAAATTGAAAATAGAGGTGATTGGCGAGAGTTTTGAGTTCGGTACAATAATTGTGAGCCCGGCCGCCCTACCCCACTCGGCTGACACTTTTAAGTTAGCCTCAGGCCCGCCATTTAATGCTTGGCAGCGCTTGGGCCTCAGGTCTAAGCAAACCCAAGTTTGGGCAGTTGTCTTCCGCTGCTCGATCTGAGACGCCAACATACAACAAGTATACATAGGTTAGCCAAGATCCCATTGCAATCGCAGTAATTGATATTCTTTTTGCTCAGCTACAGCCCTTCTTTATCCACTAACTCTCAGTTTAGCCAGGTCCAGCCCAAGGTCCTAATAGATTGAAGATAAGGACTCCGACATGAGGACAGACTTCACAGAATGCGTACCTGGGCGATGAGACTCTGTGCAATGGGATGAAACTGTGTTCGAGCCTGCCTGAACGTTGATATAGCGAGGTCGGGGTTGACCTTGAACAGCGCCCTAAACACAGGTCTGCAAAACTTCATGCGGCCTTTGATGACACCTGTATCATCCGCCCCGATAACCCAATTTGCTGCTCCTTGAACAAAATGCACTGCTGCCTGCGACTTGAGTACCAAGGTATAGAATCTAAATCGAATTTCGGCGCTGAGGGTCTTCGAGAAGCCGTACAACTTGTCGAAATGGAAAAGGTGACCTGCAGGAAGAGATTCATCGTAACTCTCCAATCGTTCGAGGAAGACAGCTGCAACCTCACTTGATCAACTGATACAATCAACAAAACGTGTTGGCGCGCACCTCTTTGGTTGGCATCCAGGCTATCCAAATCAGAACCCTTGAAATCTAGCCTCGAAATGTCTGTAGTGTGTCGTGATTCGTACCACCTGTCGGCAAGCTCATTTGCAGGATTCGCCAGAGTCAAATCATATTCCATCTCAACAGGTAAACGCAGTCCACTGTGATGAAGCCATACCTGTCGAATAATTTCAGCGGTGGCTTTCATTAACTATCCGTTATCCTGCCTCACATCCCAATCAATGCTGTTCAATGCTTCGATTTGTCCCTCGCTGCCATTCTCCTGGAAGTAGGCATAGAGGTGGTTCTTCCATGTCGCTGTGGTGATGCTGTGGCCCATATAAGTAGCAATGTAGTCCTTGACATAGGGTAAGAAGACTTCAAGGCCTCCGAGGGTACGCTCTGGGATAATCGAACTCAATAGACAATTTCCCAAAGCAATTGAAAGACCTACCAATGTGCAAGAGAAAATTTGCACCTTTATCGTAAGGCACCCGACTATATGCAGAATCCGGATTCTCTCCATAATCAAAGTCAATGACCAGTTTTTGGTATTTGGGTTTGTCTTCGAAGAATGCGAGGGCATCCAGTAGTCCTTTGTATCCGATCACGGAAGATAGGCCTCGGTGTGCAGGTGAGTGTATAATCTGCAGTAGTACACGTTCGACATAAGTTGTCCAGCCTTCGTTAAGCCAGAAGTGAGAAGCGTGAGCATGCCTAGAGTACCATCAGCAAATGTACAAAAGAAAGCTGCAGAAACTGACGTAACACCATTCCCAAACCATGAATGCGTAAGTTCATGGATCACGACGTCTGTCAGAGACCTGTCTCCAGCAAGAAGGGCTGAAAGGGGTCAGCAGTCTGATACAAGCATCCAAAATGCTCACTGGGTGTCACAAAGGTCAAACACGGGTTTTCCTGGGAGTGATGAGTAGGTAGTTGCATGGAATAATGTGGAACTCACCATGCCGCCATAAGGAAAAGACGGTGGAAGAACAAGAAGGTCATAAACCCCAAATTGGTAAGCCCCGGCAAGATTCTCTGCAGCCGCTAGAAATCTGGCGTACAATGACACTCGAATTTTTGCGGCGTGGAAGCTCATGCGCATTTACCTGGTGGTATCTCGGCTGAACTCCCAGAACGAACTGTCCATAAGCTCAGGCTCAGACCAAACCCCAGACTTCCATTGTTTTCCATCTGGAACCTGGAATGGCTGGTACTGCAAATTTCCAGCTGCGATCGCGAGAAGGTATGACGGAATTGGAGTTGGCTGAAGACATCGATATCTGTCATGAGGCGGGATTGTGATGGCAGGTTGGTAGGACATGCCTGATCGTATGTATACACAACTTCATCCTTGCCGATGATCTTGCCATCATGAGCTGGGCCATCTGAGGGCGGGGAAACTCGTCTCGCAGATAGCAGAACTGGGAGCACGGAACGGACGCTGGCGCTGTAAGTCTGATGATTGGAAGTTAGCACGACAAGCCCTGCGGTGATCAGTAAAGAACACCCACTAGTTTTACGGACGGAGTATCTTGTACATGCGCAATAAGCGTTTTCTACTAAGTTGCAAAATCAAATTGTCGAGGCATCTCACCTTGCACAGGAGCGAGGTCTCGTGCGTGAATGGGTTGGCACTGACTGAACAGGAATGGGAATGTTTTACCCTGAGTCTGCCTGAAGGAACATGAACGGGAGAGCGATATTGCACACATGTTGAGTGGAAGCCTACTCTTTCTCAAGGAATTGCAAAGCTATACCATTCGCTGTTGTCCTGTACGTGATCTCGACCACGATACTCGATCCGGCACTCAAAGTTCGAGGGAGGGGGACATGCAACGCAGATCCCATCACTTCATGCTTGGGACCAAGCCTGAACTATAGATAATGAAAGCTCAGAAAAGCACGTTAAGAGAGCAGAGCGCACGTTAGGGACTGCATCTCCGTCAACTTTTACTCCCTCGACGTGCAAATACGAAGTATCGAGGCTGATACAGCTCAAAAACCGTGCCAGATAGATAGATAGACAATCGTTCTTACATCACCTCAGACACTTCATCAACTTTTGCAATAAAATCATGTGTTGCGCTGCCTGTGATGATCTTGTTGTCAAAATCAACGGTCCAATCAAAGGTGATATGCTTCGTAGCGATTTGTAGGTAGTTAGATTGAGATGTCGGGTCTGCTTCGTGCATTTTCATGTGGTAATGATGAATGGTGATGTGAAATGAAGGATTTCGGATGCTTTCTATGATCACGTTTGTTTGGCAAGAGCCTTAGAAACAAACACCTCCACGTGATCTATCGCGTCACTAAACACGCTCATCACTCGTGTATGTTCGCCAATCTTTGACTTAGCGACTACTCAGCTAGTCCCTCCATCTCGCATCGTTCAACAGCATTTTACAGTATGGCAACATCTCAAGCGCCAACACGCCAGGCGATCACTCTGAAAGGTTCTACAAATCTTGTCACAGAGTTTTTCAAATATGCAGCCAACACGTGCGTTATTTCGAGGCACTTTCCAACTGAACAACTCACGATTTCATGGCATGAAACAGGATTCTCTTTCAACGTGGAGTATACCCATCCGATGATTTCCACATGGTCAAGAAGTACGGCCAAACTGTCCTCGTGACTCAGGACTTGGCACTAGAAAACTACCTTGACAGGTGCATCCCATTTAATGTCGATTGTCATACACTGCTTACTTTTAATTTAGGATATTGAAGCAAGTCAATAGTAGGTGCCACGCGATCCCTTACACTCTGACTAAATTATACTTCAGAGTGGCTACTTACCGGGTCGGTAACGCAACTCGTACTTGCGATAATATCAAAAGATACCAGACTACCACTTGAGCGATGGGTGTTTGACGTTAACCTCGTTGAAAAACCAGCTGATTCTGCTGAACCGTAAGTCTCCCGCTATTGAAAGCACCCAGTTGGTTGACCCTGCTTCACAAGAACACCTGCAAAACCTGAATCAGAGATCCAAGCCGAGATCCGCTACATCCTCAAACAAATTGTATCAACCGTAACCTTTCTCCCGATTATTGACACACCGACTGTCTTCAATATCCTCGCATATACGCATGACTCTGCTGACGTGCCTGCCGATGAATGGGTCGACACTGATCCACTGGCGATTGAGGCGAGCAAGAGCCAGCAAGTGAAGTTGCGAAGTTTTAGCACTGATGTCCACCGGATAGAAGCGCTGGTTGCATATCGTTACGAAGGATAGAACAATTATTTGGACGTTTGTTTTCCCTTTTACAACGATGATGGACAAAAACTAGTTGCTTTCCTCACGGTGAAATAATAAGTAATTGTGAATGTGCATGTTTGTGAAGGAATGCGTGAAAACGAGGAAAGGAAGAAAAACTGCTCAAAGCCATGACGTGATGTCACTTGGTATCGAGCCCCGCGTCAGAGGCTGCTATTGCGATTCAAACTCGCCACAAAGTCAGCGACTGCAGTCCAATACCCTTGCTGGACACACGTATCATCTAAATGCCATAATTAAACACCGAAGTTCAGGTCACCGAAACAACGCACTGTGATGTCCTCCTTCGAATTCAAGGAATCTCGACTTCCCATTACCGACTTCCGTAATGTCAGATTTGTTTCCAGTACCACTAGATTTGGTACCCTGGCGCCGTGAAACAATCTGCCACAGCTCTTGCATGTGCTCTCGTGGAACAACTTCATCCCTAACACCACTCAACATCAAGATTGGCGTCGAACGGGGTATTAGGGGTATTTTCGAAGCTGAGTCCCATTTTTGATGACAAAGAAATGAGAGAGGGCCAAGAAGAGGAAGAGCTTTAGGTACAAGACGTGGGAGGTTCGTGAATGTGTTCTCCAGAATTAGCGCCTCAATCTGCATGGGCTTAGAATATGATAGGTATGGAAGCGAGAATGGAATTTGATCACCTTTGATGGATTTCGGCTTGCAAGGTCAATAGCGACGGCACCGCCAATAGATTGGCCGTAAAGGATCTTGATACAAAAGCAGGATGGTTTTAATCCTTGAGAGTGGCGTCAACAATACTTACGACGGGGGTTTTCTTCAAGTATGGGTGCGAGGCGAGATAGTTGAGCGCCGTTTGAGCATCTATACGTATGCCTAGAGATTGCAGTGAGTAAAGGGAGTAAATTACTGGAGAGACAGAGTCTCGCCTGATTCTGATGGAGAGCCCTCGGAATGACCATATCTGTTGGCATGAATTAGAAAAAATTCCAAGACTCGAGGTAGACTGGATTGTCAAAGACAGAGGGCGCACCCGCGGTATGAGAGCATGAGTACATTGCAGCGCATTTTGACGTAGAATACTTTGGCGAGAGGTATCCGGTGACCGTGATTTCCGCCATTACCGTGGAACATCAAAACTGTCGGTCGAGTGGATGCAAACTTGAATTGAACAAACAGATTGAAGAAGTGAATAGATGCAAAGTATCGGGACAGTGTGGCGTACCTCTTCATGCGTCTGTTGGTTTGCGTAATCAATGTGCGCAGCATGACTGTTGCTTATCTCTGTCCGTTGCATGAGAAGATAGCACCGTAAAGTAATACCATCTTCAGTGACAAGGGGTAAATCCTGGTATTCAAGTCCAAAATCCGTTGGCACCGGAACCTCTGTTCAAGTTTGTTTAGTCACATTGGCGTAGAATGTGAAGTGCCCAGTAACACTCACCTGTGCGAGAGCCCGGGGGGAATGCGGACGGGTAAATGAGAAAATTTTGTCCGTAGTACAGTAGTCCGCAGCCTAATTAGATAGAGGTCACTCGACTCAGCACATCTTAAATTAGGAGACGCGGAACCTAGCGTTGCAACACCAGCTACGGTAGCGGCGGTTCCCTGTGAACAGTGTTATGGTCAAGGGTTGCTGAACACCATGAAAAGACATAAAAGTACCTTGGCAAAGGCCTCTAATGATGGCAGCGAAGGCATATGTGAGATGTCGTGGCCTTGCAGTGGCCTGAAGCGCTCGGCGCGTATTGCAAGATATTTGTGACTGTTTACTGGAGCCAATGCACAATACCTTTAACCTTATCATTCAACTTTACATAAGGGCCTTCAAGAGCATCCCTGGGCCTGTGCCATATCCCATAGGTGACACCAGTCTGGCAACAGCACGTTACGCACAGGCCCCTCCTTGCAACTAGACGCAAAATGTGCACTCCCTCAATATGGAATGGTCAAGGACACAAAATTGAGCCCTCTTAGGACATGCCCCCCCTTCACCGCCCGGCCTCGCTAAGACCACAGACTCGTGGCCCACAGTCCTGGGTGCTCCTCTGTGCACTTGCTTGTTGCCAATCTTCAAGGCCTATTCAAACATCGCCGGTCCAAGATCTGATCCGTGATCAATGAACGGTGTCTGAATTGATGGCGGCTAGATGATAGGAAGTTCGGATTGACTGTTCCGAGAATCTGATAGCATTAGTTGCCAGAGTGATCTTTACTAGTCTGCACGCCATGTGCGCTTCTTCATAAACACTCTCCAATGCCATTCATTTGTTTGCAACATGCCAAGTTTTTCCGGAGGTGTCACTTGTCGGGGTTCCGCGGACTCGTATGTCTGTTCGTAAATGTTCGTCATTGAAATCTTACCGATACTCCACACTGATTCACACCCATCATTGCCTATAGTGACCCAGTGTACAGACCAAGCCTGTATCCATGTGAAGATATCTATATCTACTGACTCAAGACCATTCATCCGCTATCAGTGACCAGGTTGCCTATTACCCGCATAGGAGCGACGTCTACAAATTCAGGTAGGCCAGACACTTCACCAACTTGGGGTCATCGCAACCAATTTCTGAAGAATCAGTCGTGGAGTGCTTAGTAGTGACATGTGACAGAAATTAGCCTCGCTCCACTTCGTGAGTGGTCCCGACGACAAAAGTACCGTCCTCTATCCAAAGTGGGTAATGGTGCGCTTCTGACATATGTGATGCTATCTTCTGCTATGTGATGGATATCTTAAGCGCGTCTCAAAATGTTTTCAGAGGCAGAAAAATTCACAGATCTGACAGAATCAAACGAACTGTATCCGAATGAGGGCATGCTATAAAGTCCACTGCGCATTCAGAAAGCCTGTATCGACTTCTTGTCATCTTTCTTTTCCGCCAACACGTTCGAAACATACCCGTCGTCTCACCAGACACCCCACGATCTTTACAAAATGCGCTCTTTTACCACATTCACAGTTCTCCTTACGGCTTTGTGCAGCACCTTTACCAACGCTGCTCCCATCTCCGTCCCTGGCATTTCTGTTCCTTCTGTTCCCTCTGTCAACTCTGATGCCTCTGGTCTTAATAAGGATCTTAGTCTCACTTCTACCCCCTCGGTCGCTATGATCTTCACTACTGCCTTCACCCAGATCCAGCCATTGACTGATCAGCTCAGTAAGCATTGTTATTAGGCATTGACTGCAGTATATCTTATTGCCTCCATAGCCTTCATCACTGCGGACAATGCCACCGTTGCTGCCATCTCCCCTGTCGTCGCTGGAATCAAAACTCAGCTCACTAGCGCTGTCTCTCAACTCCAGGCACTCGTTGGCCAAGATCCTTCGGTTATCCTGGCGCCTGTTGAGGGCACCGTCTTGTTGACCGTTGCTGAACTCGCGGCACTCATTGGTGATGACCTCTCCGTAAGTGTCTTGCAATGTGACCCGGTCATTGTTGCTGAGCCTTCGCTTTAGCTTCTCTTCACTGCCCTCAATGCCGTGCTGAAGGTCGTCGTCAGCGACGTCCATGCAGAAGTTCTGCCCATACTCGCTGACCTCGGCTACACCGTTACCTCCGTCCTTGCCATTGTTGTTACGCTTGTCGCTGGCATCGCTGCCTCCCTTTCTCCTCTACTTGCTCCTGTCGTCGCTATCATCGCTTCTTTGGGTCTCTCGGACCTCTTATCCCTCCTCGGTCTCTCCGCTTGATAATATGCCTTTATATTCAGTATCACTTATTCAGGCGCTAAACAATATCAAAGCAGACCCATACCATAGTTTTGTTTATACCTTCGCACTAAGGGCGGAAAACATGCATTATCAATTCACGAATGTTGTTGTAACATTTAGTGCCAACATTACAGGTTTAGATCGCGCAACACAGACGCAATGAGGCAACATCAAGCTTCATCTGGCATGGTGTCCCTTGCAGCCATAAGCGACATACTGGTGGGGGGCACGCAAGACGGCTCATGAATCTGAGAGGTTTGAATTAGATGGTCCAGGTATTTAAAATATTAATCTAACAAGGCATTTTTAGGGCGACGCCTCTCAGGGATCATGCTACTACATTGTCTCTCACTTCTTGACAATACCGTTGTCAGATATCACTAAACAGTGATGGTATGCTGGAAATGCGTCTTGAGAATGCTGAATGATAAATTGCCCGGGATACATCATGACAGAAGGACGAGGTCCGCAGTCCATACTTAGCTCCCAATTTGACGAAGTAGTAATACATGGAGGGAAAGTCCGGCAGAGCTTATTGATAGAGAGGGCCCTCAGAAAATTTGCAGAATGAAAACAAGACGAGGCGGAGACCATTATAAAGTATGCTACATAGCAATAGGTCAAGCTAATATCAGAGCATAGTCTAACATATAGCACAGAGGTCAAATTGTACCTTTGAATGCGAGAGCACTTGTGCAAGATACAAGCCAAGCAAATACTACTGCAAGTGATAACAGAGCTGCAATTTGAATATCACAACGCTCGCCGACGCCATAAAACCACACTCTGTAGACAAATATCACCATGGTTCATCCGGAACTGATTCAACAGTCGGAATCTGTGCCCGAACAGCGGAAATTTCCTTTGCGTTGATGGAATACAATTCCATCAGCTCGATGATTTTGTCCAAGGTATCGCGGTCTGCGCGTTCCAGAAGCGTCATTTTCCTATCATACCCCTGAATCCGATTATGGACTTCTCCGCTTGTCGGCGATGCATAATATGAAGCGACCGCGAGCTTGATAACCCTACGCGACAGTTCCTGGCCTTCCGACACAAGATAAAGTGTCTGCAACACAAGGGTCAAATCGACGATGTACGCTATAAAGCGCTGGAGCACCACGCCGCTGAGCAGGATATGTCGATATTTGGCTTCTCTCGAAAAGCATAAGTAGCGGCACGTACGACAGTTTGTACACGTCGTAAACCCACTTCGCGACTACCACACCTGCCACTATTGGCACTACGATGGGGGCTGCAGGTCCTGCTAGAACAGACACGATGCCCGCAACGGCTCCCACCGTAGACAGTCCAATAGCCCTGTGAATAATCATGAGATAAAGATCCATTCATATGAAAAATCAGCCTACACAGTTCTGTCAGGATTAGTAGTAGGCCCAATGTCTAGCTTGTCGACCATATTCACCACCATCTTCCTGAAGTCATCGCTGTACAAGTACTATGCACAAAAAAATCACGTCAGTATACGTGCGGTGATTACGAAGATAGACATTACACCATGAGGGTCATGAAAGTTCCATACACGAACGATGTCTGTGTGAAGCACACGTAGGCAGTCCCACGTCGTACGGTCCTGGAATGCTGCGCATGATGCCAGTGCCTTCCAATATCCTGTAACATATGGAAGCTCAGATTGCGTTCATGAACTACCAAGGCGGAATCGAGACGAACTCCTCTTGCCAACGCTGACGCCAGGTGAGCTTTCAGATAAGAATGGAGTATGTGAGGCTTACTCAATCGATGCTTTGAATTTGAGTGCAGGATCCACTCGCTGGGCGATGGAAGTCATCACTGACGCCTCAGTCGCCACGTGCTTACAAACACGCTCTTCGGTAATTTGGATTAGTCGAGCCAGCGTCTCTTCATGGTCTGCCTTTGCTGCACTTTCATTATTAAAAGCATTAAAGACAACCACAATAGTGATACGTACTGGAGACCGTGGCATGCGGGACATCTGACCCTGCATATTTCTCTAAGGGTCCGATGCAGATTTCCTTCAACTCCGCATCCGCTTTGTTCTTGATGAGTTCCTTGATGGCGTTGGGGCTCAACCCCACGAGAGATGACTCATCCAGAGTACGATTGACGCGGTTAATGAACCTATCATATTTAGTGAAAACGACGACAACAGGAACTTGACTATGGGTGAGCTCTAGCGTAGCAGAGATAGTTATTGATTCACTCACTATTTCCCAGTTTTCCACCACGCTTCAATGTTAAGAAATCCTCCGTGCCCGTCTCCAGTAAACGCCCGCCCGCGCGGGGTATTTCAAAGCAAAGCCTTCCGTGTGTTTTGTCAGCTAGTCATACGGAATCATGAGCATAGAAGCCCTACCAAACAGCATGCAACTTATCTTTCAAAGCAGCCATGTTTCTTCGACGTTCAATGAAATCTCGAACTATGTTTACGTTGCCTTCCTCGCCCGGTTCAAAACCTTTGCTATCGTGAAGAACAAATCTGTTGTTTTGCGGTGAAATAAACTCGTGGTCGATATCGGCTTCGCCTGGCTTATGAGTTGAAGCAATCTATGGAAACAGAATGAGTAGCCTTCTGTGGCATGGTGTCGTGAGCAACCCACCGCATCGTGCACTCCAAAGGCGCGGTTGATGAGAGAAGATTTGCCAACACCAGTCTATTGTAAACACTGCGTCAATACTGGCCTGAGATCAACAAAATAACGATACCTTTCCTATCACTAAGATTCGGAACCTGGTGAGCCCCCAGTGTAAACTTGAAGAATACATGACATGGTCATCCTGGCTCACCTAGGACAAATCTGAATGATCTCGTCGGTCTCTGGCTGGAGCTCCGGTGTTGTATCAGAGGTAGGTTCAGGCTCCAGGTGCCAATCTACGACTCAGAGGCAGTTTCCGATAGGAAACATGAATCCATACCTCGGATGTTGCTCCCCCGGAAAGTACAACCACGATCTTGATGTTTTCATGAGACTTATGATATTCTGTGTCATTGAGGTGAGTACATTATCGAGGCAAGGACACGGTTCATAGCTGCTTAACCTTGCCTTCCATCAGATGGGCGGATCATGTCTTGCAAATCGAATTGAATGTCTTCATGGCCAATATTTCGAAACCGTCTCCTGTACCGTAAACGTAAGGAAAACGTATCCCCAAGAGACAGCTTGCTAGAACAAAATAACAATTCAGATGGCGCGCTCGTCTGGAGTCTGGGTCTCTCACATGGGAGGGGAAAAAGTCTGTCGCATAATCTTTCTTCCATCGCGCTCGATTGGCTCCAACAACTCGCCGATCCTTGCGGCAGCAGACTCTACATTCTTTTCCGAATTGCTGAAATCAATAGATATACCTAGTTCGATGGTTGATGGAATCAGTGGGCTTGACCATTCGATTAGTGCGAGAGCTGAGTACCAGAGATATGGAGAGTACAGAGAGCGGTTGAGGTGTTTACCATCCTTATTCTTGATTCCAATTAGAGAGAGTTTTCCTTGCGCCGAATTGCGTCGAGGTTGGGCGCAGATCTCGATTGGCATACGCCAGGTGTGAGCCATCCGCCAAATCCTGTGATACGGGCGCTTGCAGATTCTTCACACACAGATTGAAAGCTCGAGCGCCTGCTGGCCACTTCGCCACCATTCGCCATTGCACTCTCATAGTAGGAAGAGCGAATGCAGGAGAAATGACCATTGTGCAGAAGGTTTGCGAGACAAGAAATGATAGCGACGCTCGGGAATGGTGCGGAACACGGAACTTCTTATAGAGGTGTTAGTTTGATTGGCAATACGAAATGACCCACGCATCATATGTTATACAGTCATTATATTCGATTAATGTTGGCATCCGTTGCAACTTAAATTATGATCTACAGGTAGCAAGAAGTCGCGCGTCGTAGCCCATCTTGGCTACGCATAGCCAGTAACAGTCAAAATTTGTAGTAAGAAGAGGTATACATAAACTATGGGTATCAGTCGATGCATCCAGGGGTTACATCAAACGAGATCTGCAAATCCTACCCTCGCATTTGTGTAATCAAATACCGTATACGTGTTCGTAAGCATGACATCGCCTACGATTGTGAAATCTGCAGTGTGTAAGTATGAGCATTGTCATCGTGTCAAAGATACCACAAGCCATACGCACCCATGTCCGAATCCGCAGCAATCCCAGCCATGCAGTCGCTGGAAAGATCGTCTGGCCCAAGGTTGAACGCCTCTGCAGAGACTATGAAGGGACGTCCGCCAAACGTGAATGTAGGCACGTAGAGATTGATGATATTGCACGGAACTGCACAGATGCAGACGTTAATCAAATTGAAGATCGTGAAATAGGTAATAAGCTTACTTGTCCAGTATGTCACCGAGCCCCTCGTTTGGGCCTTTGCTCCAGGTATATTTGCATAGAAACTTTGTGCGATTGTTAAGGACGTGATGATCATAGTTGTGCCGGTGTCAATGATAGCAGCAGCAGCTTGCGACTCGATGACCTCCTCTCCAGACCTCGAAATGCCATCTATCACTACCTGCCAGTAACCTTTCTTCGTCACAGGGACATAGGTGAGCGTTTCGGAGTGGTAGAGACTGGTATTTGTTCCTCCGATGACCATTTCGCTAGCTCCTGGAGTAGTAGACAGCTTGAACCCAATGACGCTTTGTGGCAGTTTGCCACTTTCGTCCAGAGTTTGGAAGAGTGGAGATCCCTCGAACTCTGATATTTCAGGGAATCCTAGACCAGAGAGACCGTCAGGAGGGAAAGACACGTCCTTGTTGAACTCCGCCGAATATACCAATGCGGCACCAACAGTCTGTTTCTCGACCTGAAAAATCAGATCAGAAAAGAGAAAATGAACACCCAGGACAACTAACTTTATAACCCCCAACAAAAACGTCGTCGACGTACTCCTCACCCGATGTCTCCCCAGAGCCGTACATGAGCACGAACGGCTCACCAGAATCTTTGGCAGACGAGGATGCAGCAGGGTCGTATTGTTCATGCCCATCACAGGTGACTGGGCATTTGTTAGATGGAATGACTATAAGAATATTGCTGTCAGCCGCGAAGATGAAGGATTACACTTCTGAGACTCACATAAGTCTGAGCTACCAGTGTCGAACACGGCTTCAGAATGTCGAAGTTAGATCGTATCACATCGTAAAATCAATCAAACGTGCCTGTAAACTTTTGAGGGGGCGTGCCCACCTCGATCTCGCCGTACCAGAGGTCTGCATAGTAGTTGACAAGAGGCACATTTCCATCCCGCTTGGCAACTGAATGAACATTGAAGCGACTGCTCAACGAGTGGGGAGATCCAGTGTTCCGTTCATAGGCCCTCATGGTAGCACTGTACTTACTAGTTCACGTCAGGCTGATGAATTTGGCGAAAGAAAGAATCCCAAACATACCGATGTACAAAACCCAGTTGTTCCCACATAGTACTCGAATCAAACACTCTGGAACCGTTGGCGGCATTTGATTTGGAGTTGAGGAGAATGCGTTGGGTGCGACCCATGTTGGAGTGAACATTTGGAGGAGGAGTGGGTGACCCAATAGCTGCTACCACAAAAAGTGCACAGATTGCAGTAAACTTCATCATATAGATGTGTTACGTTGGTGGTGTAAAGAAGGAGAGAGCGGGAGACGACCAGGTTTTAATGAGTGTGTCGAGACAGCCGCCGTCATCGCGTCTGAGCATGAATGCAAGCTTTCAGTTTGGACTATGTGAGTAACGGTAGTAGCCTGCTTGGAAGTTAGAAAAGATCAGATTTGCTTTGTCATCGGTCGTAAAGCTTAAACCTAACACTGTGTTCGGCATTTTCCATTTGCACACCTCTCGACTGCCAAAGGCCCCTCAGCATCCAGCCATCATTCATTTGGCTGGGGATAACCACAAACATATCGTTTTAGACCCGTCAGCACAAACAGCTGTCATATCTTATTAGATCAGGTACGTGGAAACCACAGGTGTGAAGCCGTCATGATCGGGGTGACAGAGATATTTTTTGCCAGACCTGTACCCTCTTCTAGGGTACAGGTACATTGTGGAAATACATGTGCAGCATGACCGTCCTGAACCTTCAAGGCGTCAGCTTCTTCTTCTTCTCCCTCTCAGCTGAGTTCTACCCATAGTCCCCATATCTCTACCCCCGTCTTCCACTACCACTTACTCCATTCTCGTCATCTTGCTTCATCGCGCTATCATGTCTGGTACTTCAGAAAACCGATGTGTCAGACTCGAAGGTGTGTCACTTCATATTGTCTCCATGCCCGTTTCATGATTCTCATGGTCTATCTACAGTCATCAGCGGACAGAATATTCAAGTCCCTTCGCAGCGTATGCCTGCGGGCATTTGCACATTCATCAATGTTGACTCCCGGAGACGCTGGAAATCGGCCATCGGTATCTTATCATCCGACAAATCTGTAGCGTGGGGGAATGCTGTGACCTTGTAAACTCCTTGGTGACTTCCGGGCACGATTCGAGAACTGATCTTCGGTTTAGAACAGCACATGCCTCACCTGTATTATCAGTGGAGATCAGGGCGTCCTATGAGGCCGATCGAATGCTAGGCAGTGGAGAGGTCATCAGTAAACTTCAAATGTCGTGGGATGAGCTACTCAATCATGGAGATGAACCTTTTGGTGGGTTATTTGCTCTTCATTCCCACACATATATTAACATCTCGTAGATTTATCCTTCCCACCCGTGCGCGGTGTCCACTCTTCCCTCACGCTGAAGGCTGCAGTTGTACATGCTTGCGATGATCAGGACGGCACACTGTCTGATGTGAGTCACGCTGGCTTCTGCCGTTAGCTATTCTGATGGAACGCCAACTCCAGTCCCTCATGGACTGCGATATTGCTCGGGACACAGATGCAGGCCACGCGCAACTTGCCAAATACGTAACGAGCGAGACGGTCTCTCACCTGAATGCTGCTGTAGAGCACTTTCAGTTGGTCCTGGATCAGTGTCCGGTCAGCCATCCTGACCGTGCAGCAGCTCTCACCAACCTCGCGTGGGCCCGCCTTAAAGGTTATATTCGAAACGACCTGCAAGACATTGATACCACCATTTCCCTCTTTCGCAACGCCCTTGCATTGCGTCCGCAGCGCCATTCCGATCATTCCTTATCTTTATATAATCTCACCGAAGCGTTGACTTGGCGCCACAACAAGAAAAGTACTGCTGCCGACATCCGCGAAGCCGCCCAACTCTATCATGAGCTACTGCCTCTCTGTCGAGAGGGAACCTACGTTCGTGGCATCGCAGCAGGGCCAAACGGTGTCGATTATGTGATCGGCAGCTGCAACAATCTCTCAACAGACGCATCAGATGAAGGCATCCACCTTCAACGAATCGTCCTCGAGCTCTGTTCTCTGGGTCATCAGCTCCGTCCAAGAGCACTTAACAGGCTTTCAAGTTCTCTCAGATCACGGTTTACACGATACGGCAACATTGATGATTTAGATGAAGGCATACAATTTCGTCGTGAAGCCGTGTCTCTGTGCCCCGAGCATCCTGACCGTGATCACTACATGAATAACTTGGCCTTGTCACTCAATATCCGCTTCGATCACCAAGGGAAACCTGCTGATCTTGATGAAGCTATCTCTTTGTACGAAGAAGCGCTGCGCCTGGGGCCTGTTGGGCACAAATATCGTGATTTCTTATTGGACAACCTAGGGAGCGCCCTTGTCACCCGTTTCCACGATCGCGGTGACATTGATGATATCACCCGAGCTATCAGCCTCTATTGCGAGGCACTGACACTGCGCCCACCTAGGCATCCACGTCGTAACATCACGCTTAACAACATTGCCCTTGCGCTCCAAAAGAGATATGACAAATTGGATGTCAGCGAGGATCTCAACGAGGCCATTGATCGATATCGCGAATCCCTTCAGATATGGCGGCTTGACGATCCAGAGCGCCATAGAATTCTTCACAATTTGAGCTCGGCGCTCTGCTCACGTTTCACGCGAACTCAGAAGAATGAAGATATTGAGGAGGCCATTACTCTCTGCCAAGAAGCGCTGGCGTCTCTGCCTTCACTGCACCCAGACAGGTACTCAAGCTACATGTGGCTGCAGGAGGCCTATTTGGCTCGTTACCGCGCACAACACAACCTTCTTGATTTGTCACTCGCTATAGAGAACTTCAGACTCGCATCAGGACATCCTACTCAAGGATTTCCTAGACGTATTAAGGAGGCTACTGATTGGGCTCGCCAAGCGGAGGTCTATCAACACGAATCTGATCTCGAAGCATACCAAACGTGTTTCGAGCTTTTCAACAGCCACGTCATGACGCGATCGTCGATCATCTCACGGCGCGAGGCTGCAAGTGCCTTTCGTGATTCACAATCGCTTCCTGTAGATGCAGCTTCATGCGCTTTACGTCGTAGTAATCTACGACGGGCAGTCGAACTCATGGAACAAGGCCGCGGCCAGCAATGGTCACTGGCATCTCGACTCAAAACTCCGGTTGAAGACCTCGAGTCAGCAAATCCGAAACTGGCGCATGATTATTTGGAGCTGAGCAAGCGTATTTCAAATGCCGCTCAGAGTTCTGCAACCATCAGTGACAGAGCTGCTGCTGATCGTGCAGAAACCAAGTACAGGAGACTTACGAGGCAATGGGAAGCTGCAGTGGCTGAGATACGCAAGCTACAAAAATTTTCGCGATTCTTGCTCCCACCTTTGTATAAGGACCTGCAAGCGGCAGCGCGTCATGGCCCGGTCATCATCTTCATTGCGAGTCAATACTCGTGCAGTGCCGTCATTGTCCCGACTTCAGGTGATCCCCATCATGTTCCCTTACCATCTATCGCTCTCGCAGATCTGATTATTCTCAAGGATCGCTTCACCAGGGCAATTCGATACGCGTCTCGGATGAACCCAAGGGAGACGAGAACGGATCTAATAGTACTCTTACGAATAGTATGGGAAGAGATCATGCTACCCATCGTCAACGCACTCGACAACATCCTTAAGCTAAAGCGCCGTTCTCGAATCTGGCTGTGTCCAACTGCAGCTTTTACATCTATTCCTCTTCATGCAGCCAATCCATTTCCAACAAAGGCAAATCGTTCTAAGGAGCCATGCCTAGAGGATCTCTACGTCTGTTCGTACACGCCCACACTTTCGGCTCTGGTGAGATCTAGACAATTGATGAAACGACGTATCACTCCGTCCTTTGTCGCAATTGGACAAGGTCAACCGGGTGCAGGGAAAGGAAAGGCGCTGCTGGCTGTCGACAGCGAGCTCGAGCTTGTTCATACGCTCGTCCCTGCGACGGCCAAGCGTACTACTGTTTCTGGCGACGCAGCCACGCAAGCAGGCGCCCTCCAAGCTTTGCAAGAGAATACCTGGGTGCATCTTGCCTGTCATGGCAAGCAGGATCCTATGCAGCCTTACAATTCACACTTCGTCATGAGGGATGAACATCTGACATTACTCGATATCATGGTCAGAGATATTCCGCATGCTGAGTTTGCATTCTTATCTGCTTGTCATACCGCTGTCGGGGATAAAGAGATGCCCGACGAAGTCATTCATCTCGCAGCTGGTCTCCAGTTTTCTGGGTTCAAGAGCGTTGTTGGCACGCTGTGGGAGGTCAACGATTCTGTCGCAAAGCACGTCGTTGAAGCTTTCTACAAATATATGTTCCATCCGAAGGAGGAAGGTGTCATGGACTGCAAAAAGGCGGCCTGGGCGCTCAACTGTGCTACACACGCCGTGAAGACGATAGTGCCACTCGAGCAGAGGATGGTCTTCATCCATATTGGTGTGTAGTTCTACGTCGTATTGCTGTTGTCTCGTATATATTTGATCTACGATCTTTCACCCTGTTGTTTGCATAAATGACTCTGATATTCAATTGGCATATACTCTTGTGCTACAAGTTGTCGACTATTATCTCCACCAAAGTTCTTGTGTCCTCGACTCGTTTGCAACCTTGTCTTCTGCTTGAGTACTTGTGAGCCGGGGCCAGTCAAGCTGACTCGCGCCTTTCAAGTCATAGCACCAATCCTTCGAGCTCCAAGGGTTCGAGTCCTTCTGCACCACAGAACCCCGACTAACCACTGCCAATGGAATCACAAGTCATGTCAAAAGCAGTGCTCAGCCAACTCACCCGTGCAAACACGGGCACCCATCGAAGTCGATAACCTTGTCAATCCTGGATGATCGCTGCTTGGACTTAGAGCCCATTTGTGCAGATGATGCAGACCTGTGGATGGGATGAGGACAATGATACCTATCTTGGTTCGAGAATATTCGGCGGCGGATATCCAACTGGGGTGCTCGGTTGAAAGAGCGTGATGGTTATTCTAGTTAGACACTAGCGAGAAACCAAAAACAGTCGCCGGTCACAGAAAGGGATGTTGGGGCCTACCCTTTCAGTTGTTTGGGTCACCCTGGCTGAGATGCTGGAGCGGAGTGCGAGCACATGTCTGGCGAGGCTGGCATGGCTAAATGACTCCTCGTCTTTTCAAAAGGGCATGGATATGCCTATGGGTGCAAAAGGACCTGGGGATTGACAATAATATTAATTCGAGTTGGAGAATTCCTAGTCTCCCCTAGCCAGACCATATAGAAGGAAGACAGTCGTTCCGAGATTGGCCTTCCAAGCCGCGCTGAGCCACCTTCGAGGATGAGGCCTAGGACGAAGATATCTCGGTATCGACTCCCCGATGCAGGTGGAGGCCTGACTGCAAGGTTATATGGCTATCTATATAGTGAAGGCGATCAGCAAACATTAATGTCATAGAGATACAGCGCAGATTCAGTATGTTGAAAGACATATTTATGTGGCAGGCACGAAAGATTTAGCAGCCCTCGGCGAACACCGAAAATCAAATTCATCTGACGAATTCACTATAAATGCTTATGTGCACAATTTGCTCCCGCAGCCAGTTACATAGTAATATTAGCGTCTTCTCACTTCTGACTGGCATCTGTGTTGTATTTCTGTTTTCTCAATGGTTGGCACAAGGTTGAACGCCCTATACAGGAGAAACTCGGATTTCGTGAAGCTGTATCCCAGTCTTGGACTCAAATTGAAGGAGAAATGCCTCAGCAGCATCGAAATTTCTACTCCAAATGTCTCCCATCTATTCCTGTCGCCACTCTTAATTCGATAAGTCACCCGTGGTCGTCAATACTCGCAGGTCCAAGTGGAGAGATTGGGTGGGCTTCCAGTGAGACGTACGACCGATTGTCTATGTGGGCGGTGGTCTGGGACGGCGATCCGCTCAAGGCGAATGCGGACTAATATACTCATATCGGATCTTAGAGGAAGATGCTTATTGTTGGGACTGGCGTGGAGTTTTAAACCAGGCGCAGGAATAAGTTCGCGGAGTCGGTCGAGGCTATTGGAAAGTAAGGGTGTTTATTAGATATCTGCACGACTGTCAACGAAGCTATTGGGTACGTCGACATTCTTCTGAACAAGTGATAAGCTGACTGCTCCCAGAAATTTCCTGAGAAATACATTACCATTCGCAATCTGGTTCCATTTCCGAACACGAAACCTCGAGTCACTCACCAAGAAATTAACGGTCCCCCCGACTGGCAGCCTTCCTTCAGATCTTATCGCATTCACCCTTTCATCCGACACTGTATTCCTAGGCTCATCATACAGATTCATATTCGGCATCTGAGGAAGATGCACCGAGGTTTCCATCTCACCTTGGCATGAATCGTCGCGGTGGGAGGCCTGGGTTTGTTCGTGTACGCAACCATGGGCGTACTCTCGTCTTGCCTGATTACTCAGGTAAGCATTGTTGTGTCTGCTACTTCAAATTGATTTTGATTCCCCATATCAACACTCAGGCAATCGATTGATGTCGTCCCTTCCGAAATATAGAAGCCACAGGTCTTGCTTCTTTGACATTCCCATCGTTCACCAATGGATCACTTTTATAAGTGACCGGAATTGCCCATAATCTTGTCGCCGCTCCCGCTCAAGTAATTATGCATTCGCAGAATGCTCTCACCACAATTGAAATAACAGGTTATATATTTTTCGAGGACGCGTCGCCTGTCCATCAGCGTGAAGGGACAGATCCGCAGAGGTGTATGAACACACCCCCTGTGAAGCTGCTCAAGGAAGAACAAGCTTCTTCAACGTACTTCAGCACCGAAGACGCCATGACGATTTCCCGCATCAGGCTTCATTCTTCCAATCTCGCCACATTCACGTTTGAATTTTTTCACAGGCTTAATATTATCCCAGGCCAAGCCGCTGTCCTTGATTTCACCTCTTTTCTCGGTGCGTCGCCATACAGGCACATGGCACCCGAGAGTCCAAATTTAGTGAACAACGATCGTCTAAGGACGTGGACTTCGGTTGCGGATGGGGTAGGCACGACGTTTTCCTTGACAATGCGCCTGAAGCCTGGGGGTGCCGTTACTGGGGCACTATTCAACATTGCGAACAAACTCTCAGCGGTCCGCCCTGAGCTGCCTGCGGACCCACACCCGCTTGGACTGAGCGCTACGCTGCTCGGAACAGCAGGGGACTTCAGCCTGGAGCCCCCAGACCCTCACGAGGACGCTAAAATCGTGGATACAGGCGAGCCAGAGCAGATGTCTGTCCAAAGAAAAGTTCCAATGAAGCTCCTTTGGATAGCCGGGGAAATTGGAATAACACCTTTCCTCGCTATGCTCATTCCCTCGTACTTCGCAGAGTATGAGACCCTTTGTTGTCTACGCGCGAGCCAGACGTGATGCTCTCTCTTCTTTCCAGTGTCATCGAAGCCGCTGCCCACGAAGTCACCTAGTGTTTCATGTCTTCTAGCACACTGAACAAGTCGAGAGCTCCTTACCTACTTCGGTCTCGCTCCATCGTCATTCTGGACAGATCACTTCCTCGTTTACATCTAACTTTAAAGCTGATTGTGTGTATGTTTGCGACCCAGAATTATTTGAACGAGAGGTTATCCAGGGTGTGGATGGGAAGGCGAGAAGGGAGGGTTTTTCTTATTGACATATGTCAAGGCTAGGCGCGGTGTCTTTTGACTTTTTTCAAATGTAGGGAAATTCTTTCAACTTTATCGCACGCTCATAGAAATGTTTAGTCTGCACAACTAGTACTCGGTCCTAGGCCCCACATCAGTGGCCAAGGCCGATCGATCAGGTTTTGGTGTACGATCGCGTTCAAGTGATAGCGCCTGTGTCACATTTTTATCCGCTGGCTAGGTTGGCGAAAACAAGGTGACTGGTGAAAGTACGTAGGACTTTGTGGTGATACCTTTTGCCTGGATAGTAACGTAAGCGATGTCAATAACAAGCGTTTCACTGATGTGGTCTTGTTTTTCTTCATGGTCTCTGGGTCTTCGAAAGCAACCGGTGATTACGAACGCTATCCTAGAGAATAGTGTTGGAAATAAATTGGTGGCGGTATCAAAAATTTTTGGCCGTGCCTCGCTCTTCGGCAGGCCCATGGACCCCGGCCCCCTTTCACGAGGGTCC
Source organism: Suillus luteus UH-Slu-Lm8-n1 (assembly GCA_000827255.1). Taxonomy (NCBI): domain Eukaryota; kingdom Fungi; phylum Basidiomycota; class Agaricomycetes; order Boletales; family Suillaceae; genus Suillus; species Suillus luteus. The sequence continues at coordinate 28,301 of KN835360.1, forward strand.
AAGCACTGAACCACGCATCCCCTCATCGAGCAGGTAACCAAAAATTACCTTACAAGGCAAAAAAGTAGAAAGTGTTGAGAAGCAATCGGACCCTCTTCCTGCTCTTTTTCCTTCTCCGTTAACCGAGTGGCTCACCCCCTTATGCTCAGACCATCGCACACGATTGCTTTGCTTTTTTTCGCCTTTAAAGGCAGAAATATGCGGTGCAGAGAAACAATCGCACTTCAAGAACTCCTGATGGTTTAAAAGAAGCGGGTAAATAATGTGGACATCCCACAACAAACGCACCATTTATTCATCCAAGGGATTTAAACTCACCTCTCAGACCATTCACAACCACCCCTCTCCTCTCTCAACCAAAATGCCTGCAATAAGACGTAGATATGTACGCTTCCACTCTCGCTCGCTTCATGCGTCTTGTACTCATCGCACTGTCTCTACAGGCTCCTGTCGAGTGCTCAATATGTCACACAGTTATTAGCCGTAAGGCAGATTTCCCTAGACACATGCTTACTCACGCCTCGAACAAGGAGGAGCTGTACGTGCATGCCCTTTATTAAACCAGACGGTCGCTGACTTGTTGACTACCACCATAAGCAAGCTCCCCTGCCCAATTCCTGGTTGTTGTCACAGGACTCTGCAGAAGTCAAACCTGCAGACGCACATTGCGGGCCACACCAAAAACGGCCGCAGAGAAAGTTCACGGCCTGCGGCGGCGGCGTACCCGTCCGTTCGATATATAACACCACAGGTAGAAATTCCTGCTTCGCTGGATCTCAATGACCTAACATTTCCTGAATGTGCAGGCTTCACGCCCTCCGGTTCGCGCTCGCGATACGCCAAGTCCAGCGACACCCGGGCCAGATTCACGGGCGAGTTCAAGGAACTCTCATCGGACGGGCTCTTCGACCTCCCCGCCGAGGAGCTCGCCCCCAACCACCTCCACCCACCGATTGTCCCCGCCAATCTCATCACTTTCCACATCGACCCGCAAGCCCGGCAGTTGGTATCCATTGTCATTCGTCCCCAAGCCAGTCACAATGACGGATTTCTTTTCCGATTTCAATCTCAGCAGCCTCTCTCAAACGAGGGTTTCCAGTCCCCCTCTGGAGCCGCCGACTAGGATGATGTGAACAACAAATTCCCAGTTGAACAGGAAGAGTTTTTGCTGAACCATGGCTCGGGGTACTTTGAAGGTCGCTGCAAGTTCCAAATGCACAATATTTGATGGCAGGGTCGTCGTCTGCGAACGAAGACAACGTCCATTAAAAAATCTTCTCGAATTACTTGTGCATTATGCTTGCATCTGGGACTCGGAACCACTCGGTTATTTATGCCACATCTCTTGCATCTTTTTCATACATTCAACCGTTCTTTGTTTCAACCTTCAAATGACAGGATGTATAGCCAGTGTACACAAGTTTCCTGATTACGAATCGATGATCCAGTTTGTTCAAGTTGAACTTGAACGCGACTGATCACGTGGATCTAAAATCACACACTATTAATAACTTGAGTCATCCGAGTCAAGTACATGCTGCAGTGGTTCGAGCCTCTGAGAGTTTTTCCCTCGAACACGATGATTCCCCCGATGGAAGGACAATCGAATCACCCACCCTTATTTGCTCTCCGATTTTTCAACACACTGCTCTCTGAGTGTTACCAAGACGTTTTGGCACACACTGGCACTTCTGCCATGCTTGCAAGAGTTCACTCGTCCTAATAGTAATGGCAGCCATAAGATACCTGCCATTTTATTAGACTTTTCATGATAGCAGTGTGCTATTGAACACCTACGATCTCATGGTCATCATACTTTTCCTTGTGGGCACTGTACATCTTGCTGAAATGTTCTGCGAGTAGTAGTCATCTGAGTCAAGAGCGGAATCACCTCTATCAGCATCTATTGACATTGTCGAAATCGCAGAGTGAGGGGTTCTTTCTATGTGGTCCTCACGGGATACCCCTATCTACCGTAAACAGCATGTCTAGTCCGTCAAAGCGATTTCAAATAGGACGCAATTAGTACTCGCGGCACTTTTGCGCTTGCGCAACAGCATCATTTGTGATTCTAGCCGTTTCGACTTTGGCACCTGCTATGATGTGTGAGTGTGATTTGGCTCGTTCGTTAGAAGAACCCTTCTGAATCTACATAGCCTAACCACTACTCTTTCGTGGAACGTTATAAATGAGACACCATTCACTATCTCAATCTTGCCGGCACCAGGAGCAAAACTGATGATCGACGAACTACGGAATTCAAATTGCGACGGTCTCTGTCAGAGTTATTACTAGTAAGTAGCTGCAGCTAAGCAGCAGTCAATTTATTCGCACGATTTCACTGTGATAGAGATTAATTTGCTTCTTGAGCAGTTGATGTGGTATGGAGTCAACAGTTCCTGGAGCTTAGAATACTAAATGCATGAACGTCTGTGTGAGTATGTATGCAAGGCGAGCCCTCGATGGAAGAGAATCAGAGACTAGCAGGTACTACTGTGGACATGCGGCGGACACGAGGCTCGCAGGTGAAATGGACGGCTCTAGTGATCGATCATTCCATTGACTCAGTCTCCAATGCAATTATTCGATCAACTACTTGCTAGGCTGTATCTTGAACTTGGAGAGTACTTGTGGTTTGCAGTGAAGCTTGGTTGATGACCGATAATCGAAAAAAAAAACGCAGGAAAACCTGAGCGCTGAGCATCTAATCTTATCTTACGGAAGCAATAAGTGGACGCCCACGCCTCGTTTTCCATTTGTTCATCCTTCCACTCTCGTTAATACAATGGAAAGTTTGATGGCCACGCGTAAGTACGCATATAAGCGCAACCACGTTGCGTCCTCGCACCCGCGTTCACTTATTTTTTCCCCCGCAACATCCCCGCCTATACTGCGCGACCTGCCTTCTCCTCACGCTGTGCGCGAGCCTTGTCACCCCTTGTGTGCATTTTTCCACCAATCTAACTTTATTTTATCGTCCTTCCATTACCCGCATCTTTTTCCATCCCCAATATAAGCCTCTAGCTCTTCTGTTGTGACATACTGTCGACGTGCCATGTCTTACTGCTCATACCAATTTTCCTTAACCCTCCTCGCACTTCTGCCACTTGTCTCAGGCCATGGATATGTCGCGCAAGTCTCAATCGATGGCAAAGACTACTATGGGAACCTCCCCAATGCCAACCCCGTTCCCAGCATCGTTAGACAGATCAACGATGTCTCACCCGTGAAGGGTGCTTCCAATCCGTATCTCAATTGCGGACAAGATGCTCAGCTCGCATCGCTTGTCGCAGACGCGAACCCATCAAGTCAGTTGCAGTTTTGGTGGAAGGGTGGTGACGGCAGCAATTGGCCCCATAACATCGGTCCCATCATGACTTACATGGCACAGTGTGTTGGCACGACGTGCGATCAGTATAATTCAACAAACGCGGAATGGTTCAAGATCGAGGAGACGGGGTTACAGCCAGGCAATTTAACTTGGTATCAGCAGAATATCAGTATGTCTATCATTCACGTCGTTCTTTTGCTATCTGAATGTTGCACGCACAGTGATTGGTTTCCCATCGAACGTTACCCTCCCTCCAACGCTAGCTCCTGGGCAATACCTCATACGACATGAGATCATCGCGCTGCATCTCGCAAATGAGATGGGCGGCGCCGAGTTCTACCCTAGCTGCACGCAGGTGAGCCATGTTTTGTTCGTAGTTTTATATTCCATGCCAATCGCGTCCTCTACAGGTCAATATTCAGGGCGACCAATCGGACGTCGCCCCGACGAGTGACGAAGTCACTTTTCCAGGCGGGTACAGCGATAACGATCCAGGGATTTACGACCCAACGATTTTTGACACGCCTGTGCAGTACACGTTTCCTGGGCCTTCAGTTGTCTCGTTCGCTGCACCTGCGTCAAATACTTCGTCACCGACATCTTCCAATCCCAGTTCAACTACGGGTACACCCGCGCCCTCTTCAACTGCATCGGGTAGTGGAGGCGGGGCGCAGTGCCAAGTGAGCACGGCACAAGCTGCTTTTGCCTTGCATGCACGTCAGCCACGGAGCGTATCGAGAGTGATGAGGCGTTGGTTGAAGAGTTTGACCGGCTCGCCGTGAGCAGCTCCATTGATCAGAGAGCAACTATGATCGTGATGATATTAAGATCTGGAGACGGGTATACTCGCGGGAGAGGGGTTTTTGTGTTTTCTGTTGCAAGTGTTCGTGACTGTTCTATGGTCCCATTAACGTACCGGGTTAAACCACTGGTTGTATGAGATTGTGAAGTAGTAGCTACTACCGCTCTTTCTATGTGTTGTACCACCGCAGGTACGATTGTATAGATAGAACTAACTGAATTGCATGTGCTGCTTAATTGTGGCAGAACTTGGAAGCCGCCCATCCTGGGTATCATTTCGAAGCACGGAAATGAAAGTGCAGGCGCTGGTCTGCACTAGTCCCATATTTTTGCCAAACTAAGTACTAGCGCTGTAAGTACAAGTCCCGTTTAGGACAGGTTTGGTATCGTTTAGTAGTGCTCGGATCCAATTAGGGTGAACTAGAACTTTTGGAGTGCCCATTAATTGAGTCACTACGTATCTGGAGGCGAAATGATCATAACTTGAACCCACAACGATTTCATTCGAGCGTGTCCAATGCTTCAATACAGCAAGTACTCACCACTGTGGATAGTAGATCTAATGAATTTCAGTAGGTGATTTCAGATGATAATGCTCTCAAACTCAGAGCATTAAGTGCTGAAATGGATGTGCTGAAAGTTCCGTTTTTTACTCTGAATCCATACTCTGAAATTTTGCTCTGAAATTATTGCTCGAAAAAGAAAATGATTGTGACATGACAACACGTCACATGATGTGACCACACCAACACCTCATGAACTTGAGATATATATAATGAGGTTGGCAGGAATCGAACACAAGACCTAAGCATAGTGTTCACAGCAATCAGTACCACTAAGCCATAGGTCCTTTACTTGGTACTCGCACAATGCTTATATATGCCATGTGTCATATGCCAAAAATATCATTTTTTGAGCCTACTTCGAGTTCTAATCAGCTCAATCAATGCTAGCACTTGGCTCAGGCCAAGTTCTTTGGTTTGTGCATTTATTGGAAAAATCTACTGAAATTGGTGCTGATTTGAATTCAGCACTCCAATGAAATTAACTACATGCCGTTTCAGTGGAAGTCACTCTGAAAAATTTAGCACCAGAGCATTATCCAATGATTTTCATCGGAACTACTATCCACAGTGTCACTGGCTTAATCGTTGCTCATAAGTCGGCAGCTTCCGGTTCAAAATTCGGACCACGACGTTATGCACTTCCAGCTTCAAGCTTCAACCAACACCATCAATCAACATTGCAAACTTGGAAATGGATAGTTAAGTATCGATAAGCATTGGCGAATTCCAGGTGCGATGCAGGTGCCACGACTCACGATATTCTTGTCTTTCACGAAGGTGCCTCATCTGTCAGATGACTCGGATTCCCCATCAAGCCACTGTGAATGGCATCATAGCTCTCAGGCTTGGCTCCCCCTTGCAGAAAGATCTATACCACACTGTCTTCTCACCTGATTATCTTGGTGGGCGTCAAAGGAAAGTATTATTAAGAAGGTACAACTCTTTTCCTTATAATGATATAACTAGGGGAGAATAAAAAGAGCATGGTTATCAAGCTTGGTCCCAAGTTTAGCTGCGGTCCTTATCTTTCAAAGGATGTCTGCTCTCGATGATTCGAAGACCACTAGCTCGAGCGACAAGGTGCCCCCCAGCGCACTCAGTCATGTAACGTGTGCCCGTGATGATCTTGAGCGGAGGATACTGAGGAAACTTGATTTGCGCATGTCTATAATCGTGGTTATCTTTACTCTCAACTATGTGAGTTTGGCGGTTTTCTTCGGTATACACACCGCTCACTGTGCACCCATAACTAGATTGACAGATCGAATGTTTCGTATGTAACGTGTTGTCATAATTGCTTCAATCTCACAAATTTGACAGCAATGCTCGGTTACAAGGTTTTGAGCAGGACCTACACCTGCAGGGGCAACAATACGCCACGATCTTGTCGATCCTATTCGTCGGGTACATCATTATGCAAGTGCCAGCGTGAGTTGTGTTCATCATCAGAGGATGAGCCGACTGATTTTCTCCCTCTCTCAGAAATATGTTTCTGTACTGGTTAGGGAGACCTTCGATCTTTCTTCCATCCTGTATGTTGATATGGGGTGCAATATCGGCATTAACAGGTTTGTCGACATCGATCTTTCACGCACACGAATACTAATGGTACTCAGGCATCACAAAGAGGTATGCCTTTCCGCTTTGCATCACGCTATGTAGTTTCTAACAGTCCGACCCAAGTTATGAGGGGGCTGTTCTCGCCCGTTTCTTTCTTGGCTTCGCCGAAGGACCGTTTTACCCTGGAAGTTTGTTTTTAATATCTCAGTGGTACAAGCGAGACGAGCTTGCCTTGAGAGTATCTCTCGTTTCCTGCGGAATCCCGATCAGCAATGCTTTTGGATCCCTAATTGCATCTGGTATACTTCAAGGCATGCAGGGGAAACTCGGTCAAGCTGCATGGAGGTGAGACACAGCCATCACTCTTACCCACTTATGTTGAATGATCTGTAGATGGTTGTTCTACGTTGAGGGCAGCATTACGATGTTCGTTGCAATTTGCGCGATGTTCATACTCCCCGACTTTCCACACAACACGAGATGGCTCTCTCCGGAGGAAAGAGCACTTGCTGTCTCTCGCCTTGCAGAAGACGGTGATAGTAGGGTTGAACTTTGGAACAAGACGAGCATGCAAGGACTGCGGGATGCTGTGTCTGACTGGAAGGTGTGGTGGTTTACAGCCGCATACACTGTCCAGCTATTATCACAGTCGTTCGCTGCTTACTTTCCGACGCTCAGCGCGACTATGGGATATAACACCACGGTAACTTTGTTGCTTTGCGCTCCACCGTGGGTGTTTTCTACGATTGCTGCGTTTGCTCTTTCGAGGTGGGTGAACCAGTTTTATTGGAGAAGTGCGTCTCACCGAAGAACAGGTACTCTGATAAGAAGCAAAAGCGATATATATTCTATGCTGCTTCCAATGGACTCACAGTCCTTGGATTCATCATATCTGTCTGTTCGATGAACACGGCCGCGCGTTATTTTTCGCTGTAAGTAGCACCATGTTTTCATAAGCGTCCCTCGTGTACTTAGAAAATACAGATTCCTAATGGCTCAAGTCTACGCTGGTTACATGGTGTTCTGGGGCTGGGTCAATAATACTTTCGCCGGAGAACCTGCAAAGCGAGCCGTTGCTGTTGCTTTGATCAACGCACTGGGGTCAATAGGAAATATTACGGGATCGTGAGTGACATTCAATCCTCTGACGTTCGCTGGTCGTTCACAATTGCATATATTCTGTAGGTACGTTTGGCAGTCTCAATGGGGACCGACATATCGGTATTCCTATGCCGTCTGCATCGCGACTATTAGTGTTTCAACGGGCATGCTTGGTGTGATGCATCTGCATCTGAAACGTTTGAATGACCGTATTGCGAGGGAGGAGCGGGATAACGAGGCTCTTGGTGGTACCGTCGGTTTTAGATATTTAGTATAGTAGGCTCATTGAGGCATGGAGAATATTTACTTGGATCAGTTATGTGCCAGAGGTGTAATCGAGTGAGATATGAACGTTTAAACTGCAGTTTGGCAACTTGGCGCAAAACCTGGAAGCAATCGAAGCACGTGGTGGCACCGACACGCGACGTGATGGCACGCGTTGTCGACTGTCACGTCACGCCTCCTCTCACGTCGGCTCGTTGTCGAGCTTGAGCGGTATGGCCGTCTTCGACAATGTGCACTACGTTCTTTCATCTTCTATACCTGCGGAACAGCGTAAGGAGCTTTCAGGCTTATTGGACCTCAATGGCGCAACGAGCGCACCACCACACACCCATCTTATTGCTCTTGCTGGGTCGCACACTCAGCACGAACACGCGGGATCTTTGCATATAGTGTCGGGGATGTGGGTACAACGGAGCATAGTCCTCGGAAAACTTCAGCTGTGAGTGTTCTTTGCGTTTTAGATCAAAATGAACCGATTGATGGTCGTTGATAGCGAGCAGTACTATTCACCAGATCCAACAATGATTTTTTCGGGCATAGTCGCATGTGCCACCGATGTGAGCAAACAGTTATTACCTCACGTGGTATGATATAAACTTCATATGCAAGCTCTCCCCATCGGACCTCGAAGTTCTCTCAGCAGGGATCACCTCGTTGGGAGGACAATGGCGAACAGGCCTCACGCGCGACGTAACCCATCTGTTCGCATTGCATGAACAGAGTGACAAGGTATTTTCTATCTTTTACTTCTCTCGCGTACAATGGGACGCATATTCACATTTGCTACCCCTGACCATGTAGTACCAAACTGCCATGCATTTTGCGCCGCATACCCACATGTCTGTCCTCACACCGCATTGGTTCGATGACTCGGTTCGCGTTGGGCGTCGCGTGCCTGAAGGTCCTTACCTATGGCCTGATCCAAAGGTCTTGCAACCTGGCATCCAGGTCACGATGGACGACGATGATGTAGAAATTGGAGAAAGTGGGAAGAAAAAGAGAAAGAGGAGTGGCGAGACAGGACTGAGCAGCCCTATAGCGACAGAGGGAGCAGACCGCAGAGAAGGAGTTAATGTATGGGCAGGAAGGAGATTGTTATTGTCTCGCTCGCTGGAATTGGGTCAGGGACATCGTGAAGCAGTGGAGGCGAATATACAGAGAGCAGGTGGAACTGTTGTCAAGGTCAAAGGTGACATCAATTTATACTCGTTATGATATCTCCCTGACCTTATCTCCCATGTCTAGGCACCAGCACAGACGAGGAAGCACAAGAGAACGAGGAAGCAATACTTGTAGATGAATCCGATGTTTTCGTCACGCGGTACCGCTCTGGGAAGGCATACTTCAAGGTATATCCCTGTTTGACTCGAAGACGTCAGCGGAATATCTTACAGCGACTATATTATAGGCGGCCCGTTCATCTCGTCCGATTCTAATCGGAAACTTGACTTGGATGTTTCACGTCGATGCGTCTGGCACGTTGAATGATCCACATGATAGTTTACTGTGGTACCCGGTTCCAAGAGGAGGTATTCCTGGTCTTAACGAATGCGTGAGCAGAATCTATCATGTGTCCTGTGGTTCATTCTCTGACTTGCCGCTCAGGAAATCACCGTCACCAACTATAGCGGCGCCGCGCGAGATTATCTGAAGAAGCTGATTCAAGTCATGGGGGCAAAGTTCACGCCAAGTATGAGTCAGAGCAACAAGGTTTTGGTCGCTGGCTAGTAAGTTTTTCGAGACAGCAGATTACCAGTTACATGGCACTGATAGCTCATAGTTCTCCTTCGCCTAAAACGCAGCGTGCGGTTGCATGGTCGATACCGATTGTCAACCATACTTGGCTCGAGGATTGTTTCATTGCATGGAAGTAGGTACCTCTCAGCAACCGCTCTCAAGCCATCGTGACTTTGTTCTGAATCCATGGGCTGATGAGTTACGCTTAGGAATCTTACTGTCGGAGTTGATAGGTACATTCTCTTTCCCCCGGGTGTTGATTTTGGGAAGATGCTTATGACCCCGATTGGTGAGTTTGGACCGCCTTCCCTATCTAAATATGTTCACCATACATGATGTACCATTGAAACAGGTGGCACAAGTGCGAGCTCTGTTCATATGGCCTCAGGGGGACCTGTTCCAGGCGGCCGGGGGGTCGGTCCCATTGATATCGACTTAGAGGAGCAGAGGGATGCAGAGCACCGTAGGGGCATGATCGATGAAGCGGAGCCCATCATCTCATCCAGAGAGACTCCCGGATCGAATGCCAAAGCTAAAGCTCAGGCTGCATCCAGCAGGTCGATGCCAAAGGTAATCAATCATGAGGGTAGCTCGCCTCCGAAAACACCCCAACCTGTAGCGACAAGGCCGAAGCTCAATGCTCGCACTGCTCCCCAATCTACAGGTATGAGCGCGAGAGAGGTTGGAGAGGTGGAGATCGCTGTGAATTTCGGTGATGATGAAGACCTCTACTTTGATGATGCTGGCGACATAGCGCCCAACGTAGTCATGGATGTCGACGACGAACATGTTTCCCCTTCTAAAGCACAGAGACATCAGAAGCCGAAGTCGAAATCGTCGAAGAAATCGCTACCTCAGCACATCGAAGAAGAGGGCGGCACAACAAGTATTGATGATGGTGGTTCAAGACCTGCGAAACCGCGATCACGCAAACGTTCGAGGATCATACGAGAAAGTACTGCGTCTGATGTGGTGGAGATGTATGAAGGGCGAGTAACAGATGGTGTAAAGAATTCCAGAAAGAACGACGAGGAGAGCTCTGCGGATGACGAAGCCTCCACTAAGGCTTGGACCAAAGCCAGTGGGAAGTCTACCAAATTGCCCAAATCAAAAGAGAAGACTAAGCCTCACAAAGCTCGTCATCCGCCCCCTTCTCGCGAGCGTTCTAACTCCGAATCTGCGCCAGCCCGACCAAGTAGGCCATTCACTGGTTCCTCGACGCCAATAAAAACGGGAATGAAACCAAAGCCTAAGCCGAAGGAAACTCCTCAACGAGCCTCGTCCCTGTCCGATGATGATGATGATGATGTCATTTTTGCGCGGCCTGTGAAGCATCATTCTACCACATCTGGTGCCAAAGTAAGAGCCAAAGAGTCCGAGAAGGCGCCACCGGCTACGTCCTCGACAGCCAAGGAGAAACAAAATGCTCGTGCTCGATCTCCACCTCTGTCTACTACTCGCTCACCCTCGCCTCCTGCAAAAACATTGAAGACGCCGAAACGTACAGTATCCGTGTTAGTTCCATCTCTGCCCAAGGACTATTTGTCTCCAAGCCCACGCAAGGACACGCCCACAAACAAGGAAGGAAGATCCGGGCTTGCTAGAACAAACTCCATTCATGCATCTGCTGCCGAGGCGTCGACAAGCGGATCCAAGCGTGGGCGCCCTTCCCTATCAAAACCTTCAACCTCAACACCTTCTGTGAACAACAAATCGAAGTCCAAAGCGCGGAATGAGTCGGAATCGGAGCCTGAGGACGAGGTTTCTGTGGTTCTGGATGCTACATCACGTGGTTTGCCAAAGCGCAGTGCTGCCAACAAAGCGACGAGCAAACTGAGGGATGAAATTATGCCCGACGTCATTAATTTCGAGAAGGAGCGCAAGAACGCCAAGCGAAGGCGTAGCTCCGGTCTCAATGACTCTTTCATTTCCATGCGTGACGAAGAGGAGGTTGAGGAACGAGACGGTAAGAAGCGTAAAGTAGAGAAGGCTCGCGTAGAGGACACGGACGAAGAAGCAGAGGTTGAAGAAGTCGTTTCTTCGTCTGTTCCTCAAAACAAGTCAATGTCAAAGATGGGCACGACTCAAGGCAAGCGTACGAAGAAAAGAGCGGAAGACGAGATGAGTATCGACGAAGACGAGCCGTCCAAGAGAAACGGCGTGAAGGCGACTAAGAACAAAAAGGGTTCACATGCCTCCGATGTTGCTATCAATCAGCTGTGCGTGAATTGTTTTCCCCCGTCATCTTAACTCATCGGATCACACTATAGTTCTGGACCCTCTCGAGAATCTGGCCCAGTGAGGGTGATGACGACAGGTATTCAACTGACCGATGACACTATCAAGGCAAGACAGTACTCTGCAATAATAAAGGATCGACTGATTGACAAACATATAATAGCGGTTGAACAAATTGGGCGCAAAGATGACAACTAAACCCAACGACTGCACACACCTTGTCACGAAGGGAATAGTGCGTACGGAAAAGTTCTTGTGCGCTATCGCAAGTTCCCCGTTCGTGTTAACAGAAGGCTGGGTTGATTCGAGCGTGCGAAGTGGTAAACTTTTGCGTGAGTTAATTGATCCTGAAAATCGATGTTTTCTGATCAATCACTGCAGTGGAAACGGACTTCCCGATATCTGACCCCGAATCGGAACGGAAATGGAATTTTAAGCTTTCCAGCTCTCTTGAGCGCGCTAAACGTGAGGACGGAGGGGAGGGCTTACTGAAAGGGATGACATTTTATGTGACCCCTAAAGTCGAGATTGACTTGAAGTTACTCAAAGCTGTCATAACATCCGCTGGTGGTCAGGTACGTTGTATTGACACTTGCGTCCAATATATCGCATCACTGACACCGCACGCATAATCAGGTTCAGACGTCCAAGCCGACAGTTCGAATACTCAAGGCGAACAAAAACCGTCACGTTATCTCTTGTCCAGCAGACCAATCGATCTGGCGACCATTGGTTGAGGAAGGACACACCATATATTCCACAGAGCTCATTCTGCTAGCTGTACTAACTCAGGAGATACGGTGGAAGGACGATAACTGCATCATTTCCAAGCCTTCCTTGTAAGGTACATGTACAGCACTCATGCTTTCATTCCCCAAGTGTCATCATACAAACAGACTAGCTTGCATATCAACTTCGTGTACAGCTTCCGAAGAGACCGCCAGTTTAGCAAATAAGACACTAACGTGATAGATAAACACAATGATCGACTAGTCCTATGGACGCCTTTGTATAACAAATTCTATACCTTACCAGAGAGGCTCGAGATTGTCTGTACTGGAAGTTCATCGAGGACAGAGGGTTCGAGGATGCTCTTACTTTTGAGTTCTCTCGGGCGGACTCCCCCCTACGAGTATCTTGTAAGGAACCAGCTTGTGCTAGACCCAATATCATAGGGCTCGTTTGGAGATCCAAGTCTATTAAGCAGCTGGCGCCACTGTACGATGCCCGATATCGAGGTTACAATTTGACTCGAGTGCACCCTCAGACTGTCACTTCGTGGAGCGAACGAGATGAGTGGTCTTGAGCCTAGTACGGTCCAACTACATCACGTTCGGCATCTTTCCGATAGGGCCGCTACTGCTGGTGAGGTTGTTGTCTAGTTCATACTGTTCACTACACGGCTAGCTACTAACCTCGTTCTTCATCGTGTTTTGCGAGATTTGTGTCACAAGTACAGCCTCATGCTGAGGCGGTGGCCCTTAGCGATGTTGTCCGTAGTTTCATATGTCATGGATTCCTCCAGGGAAGAACAGCCAGAGTATATTGGCAAATCGAGCGGTAAGTGTTTGGTACTGGTCCAGGAGCTACCGTGACTTACTCGGCTATCACCAGATTATCGACAACCACCTCTAGAATTTTTGTACATGCACGTCCTAAAATCGACTGCGATCATGTTTGCGTCTACAATCTCACTACTGACCACTTCATCATGAAGAATTGCTCCACTCGAAGCGGAATTTCTACCAACTCTGTTTCTACCTTTACACTGCCCTTTTCGAACACCTCTCCATCCCACAAAGATGACCAAGTTTTGGGAGAATGAGTGAACAACTGATGCTTGGAGCCCCTGATTATGGTATTTACCATGCCTTGTTCGAGAGTCCCGACCTGATACCCACAAATAACGGAACCTGGCTGCGCAGATAACAGACCCGCGAGGGCCTTAGCAACGTGTAACTGTTTTTCCTCGTTGAAGAGGTGGAAGAATTTACTGGCGTTTATTGCGCTAATGCGACCGTGAAGGGGGTTGAGGGATTTCAACGAGGTCAAATCAATAGATGGCGCCGGAGAGACGTCGTCCGACGGCGCAGATATGGAGAGAAATGCCGGATCAAAAACATCTCCAGGAAGGAGGCAAACGGGGTAAGAAGCTGGTGTCGTTTTGAAAAGTTCGTGGCTTAGTTGGAGAAACTCTGCACAAGTTGATCGTGAGTAAGAACAATCATTCACAAAGTGTATTACCATTGCGAAGATCCGACGCAATGATGTTTTTGGCAGGAAACCCGTCCGCCGCAGCCTTTCTGGCGTCAACACCAACTAAAATGGAGTCAAAATATTCAAGGCAGTACATCATCATCCGACGTACAGCAACAACCAATATCGAGTAACAAGGCATCGGGGCGCTCGCGACCAAGCTCGAGGATGTGTTCATACACAGAAAAATCTGATAGGTTTAACCTGAGGAATGTTCGTTTTCTGTTCTGTGAATAGATTTACTGAAAACATACCGAAGGAAGGTAAAATTATCAATACAATGATATGTTGCAACCTGTCAGCAACAGCATCCAGATGGTTGTTAGACTTATTATGAAGTCCACTAGGAATGACTTGCCTCGTATGCTTTCGCCTGCACCTCCAGGATATGCCTCTTCAAGTCTTCGTCGTCGTTGATGCCGATTTGCGCCTTGAAAAACGCAGCTTCTTTGGAAGACAAACTGTAAAGGCTGGTGTCTGCTGCGACCATTGGCATTGCTGCGATCTGAAACGTTATGTCGCCCAACAATATCTCAGGTCAGTAGCAGTACCTCGGATATAATTTGTGGCATTACTCGCCCCATTCTGCATCCTGTTCACAGCAGGGTTAGAAATTCGAGATAGGCTATAATGTTATCCGGAATGATCATCGTCATGGCAATACCACAAGATGTAAGTAAGTATGCAGGATGAAGGTGCTGGCCAAGTACCAAACAATGTGCGAGATGGGATCTCAAGATGTAAGTTAATTTAAGTATGTCCATGTCGGTATGCAGCACACATTCAAGTGCGAGCCTTGATAGGTGGATTACGGGGCTGTTGCATAGCGACTAAAGAGTGCCAATGGCGTTGACATGTTGATCACCAAACTAAAATATATTGGCGCGTCCAACCATGGAGGCGTCATGACTGGCCACCTTGGCTGAAGGCCCAAGGGCATCTAGATTTCTTGGGCAAACATGGCCAGTAAGTCACAGATGGATGATGTGAGTATAATGACAAGAACTGAGCGTCCTGGGATCACTGCATTCTAAACGCCAGGTCAGTTGGGCCTCTTGAGTCATAGATAAACAGAAAATTGACAAATCGGCAGGTAGAATGTGACGTAGTGTACCGTGGATAACCTATTTTGAGGTTATCCACCGTGGATATCCACCCTGGAGAAATTGGGGGTCAGTTATCCACCGGTGAGTAGGGTGGA
>KN835361.1:0-43253 GCA_000827255.1 Suillus luteus UH-Slu-Lm8-n1
CCATGCATGAAAGCATGACAATGAAAACATGCATGACTCCAAAACTACAATCCTAGTTATATCATGCACCAATAGGACAGTATAGCCTGGACACTGATCTGTACTGTATGTCTTCAAGGCAGGAAAACTGCTACATAGTAGTAGTGCTTCGATCATCCTTCTATGACGCACAAGATAACAAGATATTGGAAGTTACCCTGTAGCCAAGGTCGAGTGATCACGTGCACAGCACCTGATAAGTTAGAAGACTATTAATATTAATAATTATCTGTTCCTTGGATTCAACTTCCAAATAACAGTCTTGTGTAAACCATGGCCTCTAGCAAACAGCCAGAAGACGAAGAACACGTCGGCCTGTTCAGGCGATCATGGATTGCAATTTTTCCGTTCTCTTCATCTGCGCTAGCGTCGCTTCCCGAAAACACCCAAAGGCCCTTACGCTACACGAGAGAAGATGATATCCCAGACGCGGACCACGACATCAATGGGCAAAGACCCACCATCAGAGATTATAATGCCATCAACTCCGTTCCGCCTCAGATACGTGTTCCTAAGAAAGTGGCGACGTCTTTGAAAATCGAGGGAAAGGTATGGTTTGCCAATGAACGGAGTTAGCGTTTATCCCCTTCCTCTCTCCTGTCATTTGCTAACGCCAATTCAAGCATGGATTTCCTGGCTGAATATCTCTGTGCTATTGGGAACCTTGGCGCTTGCTCTCTTCAATGCGTCCCGAGACGTGGTAGCACGAAGATTCGCATATACTTATGCCTTGATCAGCATTGGTGTTTTGGTGAACACCCGCAAGTTTGCTCTTTGCAATTAAACGATGCTCACGCTACGAGATTTAGGCCTATGGTTTTGTAATCTATCAGAATAGGATCACGATGATTCGCAAACGCGACCCTGGGCATTACGGTCAATCTGATGGCTTCATAGTCGATCCCAGCTCACTGTCAATTCCTAGACCACATCGTTGGACCTGTCCTTATCAGTGCACTTCTGTTTATCGCAGTCTTGGCCAATTTTGTAATTCGAGGTGAGCACAAATTAATTACATACTCACTGTTCTTGACGACTCCTTCATTGCAGTGCGCGAGCTGTAAGTCTGCTCCGATACTTCTGGGTTGCCGCTCACAACATTTTGTAGACGATCAAAAGAGATCCCTATTCCTGGTCTAGAATTTCTACACTACAATACCAGCGTCTGGCAGTGATTTGTAGTTTGAATGTGCCAATGACATTTCGGTCTCCTCGATCACATGTCGAGTTCGACTTGCTGGCACTCAAGTAGTAACATCCAGGCAGTCCGATGCTTTGCTATTGATATGTAAAGAATGCTACTTGGCCTCGCGTAGATATACGCCATTTTCACTACAATTTCATCAATCCCTGGTCCACACCCAGATCCAGAAATTATACACAAAATCGCACGCAATTGAAACTTCCATCCAGCCACGAGAACATGGCCGATTGAGGTCGCAAGGCGACATTACATGATCAGAAAGAGAATACAACAGAGAATCCACATCCAAGTACAAAAGCACAGATTACTTCAACGCCTTCTTCATTTTCTGCAGAGCAAAGAAATTAGTTCCCTAAGCGATAAGCGAATCAAAGATTATACACGCACCTCTTCCATCTCCTCCAAGTCGTTGGTTTCTATTCGGATAATCTTCTTGTTCAGTGTCTTTTCAATCTCCTCCATTTGTGACCAGGTTCGGCGGTCATGGACGAAGTTTATTGAGATACCCTTGCGTCCGAAGCGACCAGTGCGGCCTTGAGAAACAGGGGTCATTAGTAAGGCACGGAACAAATCTTTGAAACTCCCTACCAATACGGTGAATGTACGTCTCAACGTCGGGTTTTGCATCATTGGAGTGTTGGTTTCCCCGCTCATTCATCAATGGCAGGTCGTAATTCACCACCATGTTGACCTGCATGATGTCGATGCCTCGTGCGATGACATTCGTCGTGATAAGGACTTTGTCCCGTCCTTCACGGAAGTTGTCAATGATAGCGTCACGCTCTGCGGCGTCCTTGGCACCATGCAGTGATGCCACTTTGTGACCCTCAGCTGACATGCGTTGTGATATTCTATCAGCTGTATGACGGTGCTAGGAAGAGCAGAGGGGATGGTTAGTGAGGTACAAGTAGGTAGGCATCTTGCTAACCTGGCAGAAGATGATACTCTGACCGATCGTCAAAAGCTGGTACAGGGACACGAGAATATCGTATTTGTGTTCTTCATTTCTGCAATCCATGTAAAATTGCCGAATGCCCTCCACAGAGAGTTCCTCCCTCTGAAGCTCGATCTTGTTTGCACTGGGAGCAAATTTACTAGCGAAATTTCGAACGTGATCTGGGAATGTTGCCGAGAACAGGATAATTTGAACGCCTGTTCGGGGAATGAGGCTTGCGGTGATTTTTTTTTCGTGAATTGTAGCCCAAACGAGAGAAAAATGTGCTCACTTTTTTACCCGCAGTGTCTGGTCACCAAGTCCATCTTGATCAAGCATATTATCCGCTTCATCTAGAACAAACACCTTGACTTCAGATGTATCGATGACTTTTCTTCTTAAAAGATCTGTCATTGTTCCCGGAGTCCCGACAACAACGTGTGCAGTTATCCGTGATGCGCCCTTTGGGAGATTATCCTTTATTGCGTACTCCGTCTGAACTGGAGTAAATTTGCCCATGGCAACGACGACAGACATAATCTGACGTGCAAGTTCTCGTGAAGGAGCTAGACACAGTGCCTATAACCAGTCTTAACGGAGAACTGGAAAATTGCACATAAACTAACCTGTGTCTTGTTCTTGGAGAAATCTACACGACTCAGCATGGTAAGCACAAATGCGGCAGTCTTGCCTGTGCCAGATTGCGATTGTCCGATCATGTTCTGAGGACTTAAGGTAGCGATCAGCAAAACGGTTCCATGTTACGCGAGCTAGTGCACACACGGATTCGCGAGCAGTAGCGGCAAAGCACGCTCTTGGATCTTCGACGGTTTCGAAAAACCAAGATCATAGAGACCCTTCAATAAATCTTGATGGCTACGATCAATCGTTAAAGCAACATAACATAATAGGACACGATCACGCACAGTCCAAGTTCCTCGAATGTTTTGGCACTAAATAAAGGGGAATTCGGGTCGGCTTGTTGGTCTGCAAGTGTGACCTGGAAATGTAGCGAGTCAATTGACAATTTAGTATTGCGGCTCCTAAACGTACCGTGACCTCGAACGTCGACGAAATCAAGTCGGTTCTAGCTAAGAGCATGATATCAGTTTCGCTGCGAGACGACGACGCGACTTGCACGCACAACTTGAAAGTGGAACAGGCTCAGGTTGTTCTACTTCCTTCGTATCCTTGCTGTCATCCTGTGCAAGCGGCGCAGAAGCTGCAAAGTGTCAAGTTTATGGTATCTGGTAGCAATACATCACAGACCTTCCAGTTTCGGGGTATAAAAACCGTCTGCGTCCTTCTCCATGAGTGATGGTTGGAGCGAAAGATGTGGTTTGCCTTGATGACAGGCCGTCCAATTATGGAAGGCAATCTTATACAGACGAGTCAGATTTAATTTTACCGACGTCTTATCTCAGGTCACTATTTCTTCTTGGTGGGTCTATAATGCTTGTCGACTTGTGAAATAATGCAGAGCCAAAACTACCTCAGTACTTCCGACGCCGGGCTGTTGCTGCAGCAGAAATAAATATGAACCCAAAACCGCTGTGGTCTCCCGGTCACGCACTCAAACTCCTCCAGAAAGTACAGAGGCATGAGTCTCCTGTGGAACTCGTGTACACATCCCATGAACGGTGGCCTTGCCCTCGACTGCCCATTCACCCGCAACGTAAACTTGACACCATTCGTATGTCTATCTTGGACTCTTCCTTTAATCCTCCGACATGCGCCCATCTTGCTCTGGCAAACTCTCGACCTCCACAGTACACCATGAAGTCCGGTCTCACAGGCTCGGCTTTTGCATCAGAGGCTGAGCTTGATTATGATGCAAAGCTACTGCTGCTATCCGTGCGGAATGCCGACAAAACACTCAAATCTGGTGATGCAACATATGAGCAGCGTCTGGAGATGATGTACCTCTTATCAAAGGACATGTCAGCATCAGTCTCACAGTTTCCCAAGAATACACCCGATTCTGCGCATGCCAATGTTGCAATAGCCATCGTCGATGAACCAACTTTTGTCGGAAAAGCCGTAGTTCTCCGGCAGTTCCTACATGCCCGGATTTCGGGCTTGTTTCCTCCGGCAACTGCTCTGGACGGGATGGCAATATCACGCACTTCTGACGAAATATTAATACCAGATTCACGCCTAGTATTCCTGCTTGGCTTTGATACTCTCGTCCGCCTGCTGTCTCCGAGATATTATGCATCTGAAGGTGCAATGATGGATGCTCTTCGTTTGTTTTTCTCGCCTGCAGGAGATGATTGTTATGTGGCGTATGCTCGGCGAAAATTGGCAGAATTGGGACATATGGTACAAGAGGAAGTAGAAGCAAAGACTTTATTCGCAGCAAAGGAATTTGTGGAGAGCGAGCGGGTTGCGTTGATCAGCTTAGGCGCCGACAGCGTTGACGAGCAAACTAGTTCAACCCAAGTGAGAACAAAGGTTGCACTCAAGGACGAGACATGGAGGGGACTCATTACCCCATCTATCGCCAACTACATCATTCAGAACAGCTTGTATGTTCCTTGATACTGCTACTAGCAAGCCTCGCATTTGCACGCCTATGATGAAAGCAAAGAAATCTATTATTTCCAGTCTACTCTATGTTACAACAAAGGATATCATTCTCATTCATGCGTAAAGTATTGAATAATCGAAAACATGACAGTGACGGGTCCAAGGTGAACAGTTTCTATGATGAAGCTTGAGCGAAAGCGATAGCAACGGTCTGATGCAGAGCACATGTTAGGTCACGATTTGGTTATGTGGCTCAAAACACATACCTCAGAATGACTCAAAGACACCAGCACATTAGTGATCCCTTTACCCTGTGCAGCAGCTTTTGCGTTGCCGTGAAGAGTTACAGTCGGAACACCAGATTCGTCAGGCAGGATCTCGATGTCCTTCATTGCAGCGGCGGCGCCCTTTGACGGCACACCCAGCGACTTAAACACTGCTTCCTTTCCTACCCATCGAGCTGCAAAGGAGGATGAAGGTGACGGTTGGGCGCGGCAGTAGGCAATCTCAGCCTCGGTGAAGTTGCGTTCAACAAAACAAGGGTTAGAGGACGGCACGGAGGAGATCAGCTCCTGGTCGACACCGACTCCTGTTACAGATCCCTTTGACGCAAGAGCATCTGCAACAACTTTCGCGTTGGAAGCATCAAACGGAATGCTCTTGTCAAGGTTGGCGGTGTACGAGTAGCTGCGAGTCTTCGGGTTGAATGTTGCACGAGCCATGGGGTTCATGAGGACCGCCTGCTCCAACTCGGGACTATACGGTGGGCCTTCCTTGATCTTGACAAGGGTATTGGAAGTCATCATCTCAGTCATAACCTTGTATGCCTCTTGTGCACGTGACTGGTTGCGTATCTTGTATGACTCGTAATCGGAGGTTTCAAGAGCACCGAAGAGATAACGGGGATGAACAACAACTGCGGTGCCCCCGACTTGACCGAAACCGAAGGATGACTAGTAGGCACAGTATTAGACCGTGATGACGACGGATCAGTTAAACTCACCATGACACCAGCGCGGATACCATCAGTGTGAATAGGCCTCGATGGGAACATTAAGAAGTGATGAGCTTCGAATCGGGCATCGATATTGCTAAAAGATACCATTAGCAGGGAAGCCAATCTGAAGACGAAGTACTTACTCGCTGTTACGGTTACCTGGGATAATACCAGTAATGACAGTCTGCAACAAACCTGCCATCTGCCACGCCGCTGAACCACCCTTTGAGTGTCCAAGCAAACTCTTTTGAGCAATAACAGGAACGGCATTGCCGTGGGTGCGTGACATGGACTCGAAGATGTTGTGCCAGATCTGCGTCTCGTTCTTCTCATTCGCGCCAGTACTCGTTCCATGAATTGAGAGGACACCAACATCATCTGCTGTCAATCCCCACACCGCGAGTGCACGACGCATAGGAGCCACACGAGCATCAGTACCCTCTAGCATGCCATACGTAGCCAAAGCCTCCTTCTCTTGGCCGCGAGCTTCCTTCTCGATATCGCTAACACGGGATGAAAAGTATTCCTTGTCAGCATTCCCGCCATCGGCCTCGAGAGCGTCCATCTCCTCCTGCAACTGAGCAAGCTCGTGGTCGAGCCACTCGGAGATCTGCTTGCGTCTGAAGGCGATCTGGCGAGATCGGTAATCAAGACTGAGACTAGGAAGGGGATATTTCGATGGAAGTTCCCTTGCTACAGAAAGAGCACCGCGACCAGGAGCTGGGATAGATCGTCCAGCCTTGTCACTGTAAAACGATGATCAACCGTATGTCAATCAGGTTTGGCGTAAGCCTTGTCACTGTAAAACGATGATCAACCGTATGTCAATCAGGTTTGGCGTAAACTTACGTGGAAGTCGATGTGAATGCCAGAATACCACGGACAGAAGCACCAATTTCCAAGGCTGTCTTTGCAGTCATGATGATGTGTATACCACTCCCTTGAGACTCCATGAACTATCAAGCAGAATGGGTGAGTCCAATATATACAACGTATGGATCAAAGAACTTACGCCTGAGCGAGTGGTTATAGCGGGACGGTACATCTCAGTGGGCTCACGTCCCATGGAGAACTCAGTCTCAGCGTTGCTCGTGGCCTTCATGTTGGCGAACTCGTAAGAGCCTTCTTCACTGATGTCGTCGAATCCACCAGCAATCATGACTTTCGCCTTCCCAGATAACAGCGTATCAGAGGCGATCTCAAGAGATTGGAGCGCAGTCGCACTGAAATTTGAGAAAACATGAGAAATAACAAACCATAATCCCTTATTAACACTCACCAAGCGCCAACAGGAATCTTCACTGGGCCACTAGAAGACATCAGAAGAAGATTAATCCAACCAGCGGTAGTGTTGATAAAACTGTGAAGACAGGTCAATTATGCACATCCATCAAGGATAAGTTAGATTGACTAACGTCTCCCGGGCCTGCAAGATGTCGTTCTGAACGTCTTTCTCTTCGCGGCGGTCTTTGAACATCTGTGCAAGACTTTCCGTGCCGCCCATGCCACTGCCGACGCACGTGCCGACTTCAGAGGGGTGGAAGTACTTGTATAGTTCGTAGGGATCCGTGATTCCAGACATGTTCAAAGCCTCGGCAGTGCAAACAAGGGCCCAGAGAGTAGCGCGATCTGTTTGAGCGATGATATCTGGTGGAATACCGTAGCGGCCAGCATCCCATCCGGTTGGAATTTGACCAGCGACAAGACGACTGAACTTGAACGCCTTGGGGACAAATACGCGCGCACCCTTCTTGAATTTTACAAACCACTGGTCTCCTTCTCCGGTCCAGATGTCGCATTTGTCACCATGCTCATACTTGAACTTCTCGGCCTCAGATTGCGCAACTTCGATTGCTTCCAAGTCGTGAACAAGCTCGATCTCCTGGTTAAAGACTTTCTTCTTGGGATCATAGCCGCGGAATAGCTCGGGCTCTGTGAGGGGATTCATAATTGACCAATGAAGGTTAAGACGCGACTCACCAATCAACCGCACACCAGCGTGACTCAAAATTTCCTTCTCGTAGCGACTTCTGACGTCCTTGTCGTCGACAGGTTCGCCAGTCTTAGAATCAACCCAGCCAACGTACAGGGAACCGTCTTTGAGGCGTCCATCGAAGTGCTTGATGTGACCCATGAGCCAGGCCATCTCAATACAGCCCTCAATCGTGAACTCTCCTCGCGCCTCCATTTCCCAACGAGTACGCGAGCTACCCCAAGGACCGACTTCGGCGAATCCAGTGATGACGACGACCTTCTCTAGATCGATGATGCCGCGAAGTTTCTCGAGATCATGCAGGGATGACGTTGGTTCCAGGGCAGGGAATTCAAATGTGAAATTTGCTCGAGGGACCACATTGACAGTTTGCAGGACACGCTCACCCTCCGCTCCATTGATAACCTTGAAATCAAGAGAATTGTCACGCGCAATTGCGCGACGAAGTTCGCTCTTCTTGTTCAAATCCATGCGAATGCGGCTCGTGATATCAGCGAGGTCAGGGAGGCGATCCATACCACCATTGAGGTCAGCCCAGATAGGCTCAACCTGGGTAATGCTGAAGAGCAATGGGTGCATCAAGCCAAGAATGTTGAACGCCATCTCCTTCGCCGAGAAGGTACGGACACCGTGACTCTCAACTTCGTGTGCAACAATATTGGTAGCGTCCATGAGGCCTGTTCCGCGGGTCCATCTATGTGGCATAAGCCATCAAGCAACAGGAGGAAATTGCGACTATACTCACCCAATAACAGCACCAGCCAAGCACAGATACTCGCCCCAGCTCTCCGAGTTCCAGCGGTTGAACAAAGTCTCCAGAGATATCTTGGACTCTGAATAGAGACCATCGTTGCCGAAAAGACCGTGATTGGGAGACAGGGGAAGAATAACCTGCGTTGGTCTGGTGACGAAGTGACGAGAGGCCTTCTTGTTCTTGACTGCACCAAGGATGCGCAGCAAGTTCACCAACATGATGCGGTGGGCAAGCTCAGACTTGTCATCCAGGCCGTCAATTTCACGGCCATTCTCGGGCACTGCGGCGAAGGGAAGAATGTAGTCGAGATCGAGACCGAGGGTGGCATAGATATAGTCAACAAGTGCTTCAACATCCTGCTTCGAACCTTGGTTGAAGGGAACAACAGTGAGAGCGGATCCTCGGGCGCCAAAGCTCTGGTAGATGGATTGGTAGTACTCCACGGTCGCTCGGTTGTAGCGCGAGGTAGTGATAACGACATGCGCGCCACCCGACAGAAGTCCCTTCAAGATCTCTACACCAATGGAGCCCTTGCCAACACCAGTGAGAAGAGCGTTCTTATCCTTGAAGGTAGTGCCCGAGGTGGCAATCTCGTGAAGAATGTCCAGGTACACGCCAGTCAAGTTACTAGAGTACTCCCAATTACTGCCCACCTTGCGTTTGAGATGGAGCAGAGGGACCTTGTCTGCGGAGACGGTGGTTGTAGCGGAGATCTGCGGACGAAGGAATTGTGAAGAAGAGCGACGACTACGAGTGCGTGTGCGGGCTTGTTCGGGACCCTTTCTGAGGGAACGAACGACTCCTTCGTACAACGCTTTGATGCGGTTCTTCTGGTCTTGACTGATGCCGGGTTGGGATCTGACTACGGTCCACAGCTTCAAAACATCGTCTTGAACTTTCTGGATGTTCACGGTGGAGATGGTATCTCCACTGGCCATCTCTTCAACATAAGCTTCCAACTTGCGAACATTCTCCCGGACGACCTCGGAATAGACAATGTCACCTTTCTCCGTGACTTCAGTATGAGGAGCAGTGGGGAATGTCACTGGTTTCAGATGAGATTAACGGTAACGGACACAAATCAGTCTGCGTGCTTACCATCTTTGTACACTGGTGGCTGGTCGATTACTTCCTTCGTGTTGTCGATGAGCTGCTGGCCAAACTGCTTGGCAAGAACGTAGGTGTCACCCTTGCTAGCGTCGCAACGGTCGATGTTGTACTGCATATAAGTGAGAAGTTCGGGGTCAGCGCGGTTGAGTAGAGCAATGCAGCGAGCAGTAAGCTCGCGATCGACGGTGGTGAGGCGGCCGTGAATAATGTCATAGTACATCAGAAGAGCGTCTTGTCGCACCCAATTCCATGAAGAGTCGAAGTGGCGAGCCTTTAGCGGGTCGAAAGCAGGTTGAATACCGTCAATGTAGGCGTCGCCATGTTCCTTCGCAATGGCATCCAAGCGAGCTTGCAATTGAACAGAGTTGGCTTTTTCCTTGTCAAACGCAATCTCCCCGGCACGAGAGTCCTTGTTCAGATAACGCATATAAAGCTCAACGTGCTGAGCGGCAAACTGCTCCTGCTCAGAACGGAACTTCAGGAACTCCTCGCTATTAATGGTTGCACCACCTGCGGAATTACCGCCGGAACCTCCAGCACCTCCGCTGGAGAGGGAGATGCCGGAACGCTGAGCGTAGATGGCGACAACAGTATCAAGCCATGCCTTGCCCTCGGCTTCCGAAGAAAGACGTTTGGCAGGTTCCATGGTGGTTCCGAGTAAAAGAACGCCGTCAGCTCGTGACGATCCCAGTCCCCAATTCTTTGCTAAGTGCGTCTTGATTGCAGACGAGTTGAAGCCACCAGGCATCTTGCCACCGATCATGCGCGATACCAAGCCCGAAGTGTACTTGCCAAGAGCACCAGAGTGACCGACGCTGAGAGCAGAACCGAGTTCTTCCAAAGGCAGCTCTTCACCCTTCTCGGGCGCAGATGAGAATTCAAGTTGCAAGTCTCCGAGAATCTCATTCTGAAGAGTCGACTTGCCGCCGACGAGATCTTTAATGGTCTTGCTCGCAGGAATCTCCTCGATCTTCTTCTTGAGCTTCTGTGCGATGATGGACATGAGGATATCATTAGCCTTGATGGGGGCATCCTCAATGGAGGCGGCAGGACCAGCCGAAGGTGATGCTGCGACAGGCGTGGGTGCAGAGATAGGAACTGCAGGGGCAGACGTTGGAGTTACAGGAGCTTCAGCAGCAGCAGGAGTCGAGACAGCTTCATCTTCAAACTGGTAGTAGATCTCGCGGACATTCTTGGCGTGGCAAAGGATGATTCTCTTGCGGCTCACAGCGTCATCTTGCGCCTCATACTTGGCCTTGAGAGTGCGGGTGGCCATGCCAGTAAGCGTAGGTGAAGGACCAAGCTCGATGAAACGTTCGAAGTGATACTGAGTGAACAACAAGTCCTGAGTTTCAATCCATCGGACAGGTGATGCGAACTGGTATGAGAGGAGTTCAACGAGGATGGTATATGCAAGCTTCTGACGCTGCTCAGGGGATGTCCAGTCTTCCTGATCCCACTTCTTGAGAACCTTGTCGAGACGTGGGGAAGATGTTTGGTCGTAGATGAGCTGCGCGTACTCGCGCGTGATGTCGAATGGCTTGGCGACCAAGTTTGGGATGTATTTTCCGATAAGCATGTCAGGGTTCAGAAGCGACGGGTTGATCTTCTTCGAGAGGTCTGGAAGAAGTGATTAGCTTGGTCGGCGTAATGTGCATCTGTAACTTACATGCACGGAAAGGCATAACACCAGCCCAGAGGTAACGAGAGTGGAAGGGTACATCAATGCCAGGCAGAGGAATAGTTGCAAAGCCGCGCTCGAGCTTGATGTAACCTTCTGCTCGCTGCTGCTCCTTGGCGCGCTCGAAGCATTCCATCACGATGTCACCGAGCATCTCTTTAACCTTCTCGACGGTGAATTGCTCAGTCAGCTATATAAACTAATGATGAGTTCCAATCATTTCAATAGAATGATGTACGAACCTTCTGGATGTCGATCTTCTGAACCTTTAGGTAATTCAAGACGTTGGTCATCGTCTGAAGCGCAAGGAGCTCTCCAGCGCAAACATATTGTTGACCCTGTGCAAAATACACTTTAGTGACGAGAAAGAGCTCAAATTGAGACAGCACTGACCTCGACGTTGTAATTGACGATCTCAAGCAACGTGCTCGTACGGGTGGAGATGGTGTCGACTACCTCACGAAGTGCAGCATCGGTAAAAGTCTTCGAAATACGGCTGGGGTTAACAGCACACATCGCATAGTTGGAGCGGTTATGAGCATCACGCTCGACGGCCCGCTGCATTGTAATACCACGGTAGAAAACAACATCGACAAGAGCGGATATATGGAGGACATCAGCCATGGAGGCGAGAGCGGAGTATTCACCAAGCGAGTGTCCAGCAAACGCGCAGTTCTTCTGGACGAAGCCCTTGGCGCGCATGTCTTCAAATGCAGCTTTTTCAGTGACGACGAGCGCAATCTGTGCGAATTGAGTAGCGAAAAGGAGACCATTGGGGTGGCTGAAAGTGTATTTCGGGGTGCGAATGTCAATGTCGGCGAAGAGGGGATGAGTCTTGACAACACCGTCCTTGTCCATAGTGTCGTAGGTCATGTCCATGTACCTCTGGCGGATTGCCTGACCCTTGATGCCACCAAAGTGGATGGTCTTCTCCTTCGGATTGTCCTTGACGATCTCAACGATGGAAAAGCCATACACGGCGAGCAAGTGCGCATCGGCTCCTTCCCAGACCGCACGAGCAGCGGAGGAGCTGTTGTACAAATCCATTCCCATGCCGGGCTCTTGTGAACCCTGGCCGGTGAAGACATAGACGGTGGTAGCCTGCGCAACCTCTGCAGTTCCCTCGAGAACCTTCTCTTCACGCTGGTTCGAAGTTTCGACTTTCACGACCATGTTGCCGTCGCGCATGCCAATGTGGCGGATATTGACCTTCAGCTCATCGCCAGGCAAGATCATGCCGACGAAGGAGACATCATATCTAGAAGAAGTCAGTTTGCTGATCACGGAGCCTGGAGATTTCACCTACGCAACGACACGGTCAGGATTGCCTTCTGCGACAATGTTTTCGACGTAACGGCGCGTAGCAGCGCTTGACCACATGCCATGGGTGATAGTACCAGGGAGCGATGCGTAGTCTGCGAAATAAGGGTTCGTATGGATGGGATTGAAATCGCCGGAGACCTTCGAGTATGGTTCGTTTGCAAGAGGGGAATTGAACGTGGTAGATATATTGCTAGACATCGTGTAGCCATCGTTGGTGAGTTGAGTGAGACGGCCTTCCTGAGTGCCACGCCGCTCGAGGTGCGCAACGACAGGGTTGCCGTGGCATCCCTCCTGCTCGAACTCCACTGACGCGACTTTCTTCAAGCGCTTGAGCTGATCACGCATAAACACATCACCAGAGACTGTAACATCTCGATAAGTGGTCTTGTCCTTGAACGTGACCTGCGATTGAACACGGAAAACAAGGGTCATGCCAGCCTTCAGAGGCGTCAACTGGTCTTCCCAGCTCAACCATTCCTTAGACTGCATGACGCCGACATCGGCATCATTGGCAATCTCTACCACGTAGTCAGGCTCGTTGATGGTTTCAAAAGTATCCTCGAAGTCGGTGAAACGGCCGCGGTAAAGGAACGCCGAAACGACCTCGATGACGGGCTTTCCATCACGGAAGACATGTCCCTTGACCTTCACGACCTTGCCAGCATCCGTGTTCTTGACCGACGAGATGCGTGCGTCAGCAATGCAGACATCACCCGCAACCAAGGGTGTTGCGCCAGGAATAAGGCGGAAGCCATTCGAGAGGTGGACCAACTTCAGCAGATCCCCATCAATAGACACAGGGAAGATCGCCTTCATAATCGCCTAAATCATTGTCCCACTCAGCTCAACACTTAAAGAGTTCAGGCCACAAACGACATACCTGCCACCCAGTCACAATCGCAAAGTCCATCGGAGCCTTCACAATCTCCGTGCGCGCCGTCTTGAACGCCTCATTCTGGTTACCAACAACACCACAAAACATCCCAACATCCTCAGCAGAAATGGTGACCTCAGGGCCAATGAACGTCTCATGAATATCAATTTCAGGCATTTCTTCGCCGTCACCGAACCACAACTTCCAGTAGAACTCTTTGATGCGACGGTTGCGACCGACTGCGACCTCGTGGATTGGGATCGCGCCTGTAGATGGTACATATTTGAATTGCAAAGCAAGGGGCACGGACACATCGCGCCTATCCTCGTAGAAAGTGACGTCGATCAGCTTGGAAGATGCATTGTAGTGGATCTCAACAGCTTTGAAATCAGGCTTGTGCGTGCCATGCGAGCGACCACCGCCGTAGAAGGTCAGAGATGTTGGCAAGCCTTTCTCCATGCCAATGACCACTTTCTGCCCACGTCTTGGCGCAAGTGCACGTTGGAGCGGATTGTCAATATATGCAGTGCCTTGAACGATTGTGTCAGATGTCAACAGTGCCTTGAGCCAGCTCAGCTCTGAGCCGGACAGCGCCTGCAACCACTCCTTCGTATCCGGGATCACATCACCGACAGTATACGTCACGCTCTTTGTGGTTTCTTCATAAGCAACGCCATCGGGAGTGTCGGCCTCCTCTTGGATAGGAGCAAGGTAGTCGACAGTTGGCACCTTGGAAACGTCCCCGCCATAGGATCTCTCGAGAAGTTTCTCAACAAGGCCGGAAGTGATGTTGCCAAGAAGATCCTTGATTGGCTCGTCCTTGACTGTAGAGTACTTGACGGCAACGGGGCCTTGAAGAATGCACACACGCTGCGGGTCCTGGTCGAACACCGCTTCAATATCCTCTGCAGCCCAAAGCGAATCCTGCATTCATCCATGAGTTCAGTGAACAATCTCAGCAACAGGTGGTTGATCGTTACAAACCTTCTTGAACCACACCTCGAAGTTACTGTCCAAAATCGGAATGAAAGGAGCTGGCTTCTGACCTGCGCGCTGAGAGATTGTGAGGAAGTATGCGCGGTCCTCAGCAGCGAGCAACTGAGCCTTCGAAGCAGGATACTTTTCAAAGAACGACTCCACGAACTTGCTGGGATCATCTAGCTCGGTGAAGCTCTGCAGCACACTGGACTTCAACCCTCCATTGACACCTGCAAACCTCTCCTCCACGCGCCTCAACCAATCGCCCGTCAAGTTCCTCAAGCTCAAGTCGATCCACCGACTT
Organism: Suillus luteus UH-Slu-Lm8-n1; assembly: GCA_000827255.1. Taxonomy (NCBI): domain Eukaryota; kingdom Fungi; phylum Basidiomycota; class Agaricomycetes; order Boletales; family Suillaceae; genus Suillus; species Suillus luteus. The sequence goes on from KN835361.1 coordinate 14,721, forward strand.
TGATGCGATACATACATCAGACGAACCATGCGTAGAGCGACTTCCTCGTATGTCATGTCGCCCAGATCGAGGGCAACGCTCCCATCCTTCTTCCAACCAAACCACGGCTTCGCAAAGTCTGCGTTCAACTTGCCGATGATCTCCGCTTTGCGCTCAGCGAGCCAAGGGCTGCGCTTCTCCTTCGGGAGCTTGAAGACAGTATCATCAAACTCCTTCCAGAGCTTCACAGCACGCGTGGCAACTTTGTGGATGGGCTCACCCAGCTCTGAGCGCACTGTCAGGATCCCGCCAGTAGGCTTTGTGTACGTGTTTTCCCATTGCTTGTCAGCCACACCAGGCGCTCCAACGATGAGATCCTTCACACTGGAGCTCGTGTGCGCCTCCTTAGCCACCATCACGCGCGACGCGAATAGGAATCCGTCGAATGGCATGAGCTGCTGGCCGTAGAGGTCCTTTGACCAATCACCAGTGAGGTATGGCCACACATCATCAGCACCTCCGAAACCGGAACCGCCGACAAGAATCAAATTCTCCTGCGCACGCATGGCGCTGTATGTTTTCAGCACAGGCATATGGAAGTCTTCGTAGGAGTGGTGACCACCAGCACGACCTCCCGTCCATTGAAGAATAATAGGGAAATCAGGGTTGGACTTTGCGATGTTGACGACCTGCCTGATTCCATCCACCGAACCTGGCTTGAACGACACGTGCCTGATACCAGCCTTCCTTAGACCATCGATGATCTCTGCTGCTTTCTCAGTGCTGGGAATGCCAGCAGCAACACAGAAACCTTCGACAGGCAAGCCTTCGCGGCGCATTTCCTGCCACAAGGGAAACTGGAAACCGAATTGGCGGGGGTTGATGTAGAGGGCATTGAGCGTGAGACCGACGCCTGTTGGAATTTGTGCTTGAATCTCGGCAACTTTTGCACGCAGCGCTGCAGGGTTGTAATGGCCTCCACCCGCCAGCTCGATGTGATACCCTGCAGAGAGCACCGCAGAGACGAAGCCTGCTTTCACAGTTGTGGGTGTCATACCGGCGACCATAATCGGAGGTTTCCCGAGCAGACGCGAGAAAGGCGTGTCAATGTGGATGGTACCATCGCTGTCATGTTATGTCAGAATCTGGAATGGAAATTTGTCGTCTTTGGCCGACGTACCTTGTCTTCACAAGCTTTGGTGCATATTTCTTGCTCCACCACTCCTCGTACTTGACTTCTTCGATGTCAAAGAGCTCTGCCTCACCGCGGCCCTTGTCGCCTAGCGTGATAACGCGTACGCCGCGACCTTCAAGATTACGAGCTGTGAGAGGCCCAATGCCATTCAGGCCACCGGGACCAAAGTCGATGACGTGTGTCGCGGTGTCAGGGAAACCAGTTGCGAGCGTCCAGTGAATGGGAGATGTAAAGATCTGGTCGCATAACGAACGCGTGATGGATGTCTCCGAAGTACGCATATCAGAGCCTACGACCATAAAATCAGCCAGACACACGATGTTAAGTGACTATATGCGCACCATCTTCGGTATTGAATACTGAAATGCCTAATTCTTCCTTGGTCCAAAGCTCCTCGCCTTCAAGGTCTTCATCACACAACTTCTCGGCAGCGCCCTTCAAATGCGCGCTGTGGTACGGGGCATTCACCACCAAAAATCGGACACCGAACGCGGGTTTGCGCTGCGAAAAAGGGACCTTGCTCTGGTCAAGTCCAGAAGATGCACGTACTTTCCTCAAGTTCGTGACAAGCCCACACAGGGAACGTGGAGGACCAGTCACGACAAAGTTTCTGGGACCATTGAACAGGGAAACAGCAATCTGCGCATTGGCAGGTAGATGATTGTTTGTAGCGTCGAGATGGGGCTGCAGCAAAGCGAGGGACAGGTTTGTGATCGAAAGCATGGGTGTAGGGTCACCCTCGCCGCCATCGATACAGTCTTGAACGATGCTTGGTTCTAGGGCAAGCACGGGGAAGGCTTCCTGCCCGCGCATACCACAAAAGAAGAGCCATCGGAGGGCTTTCTTGGCGTTGATATCAAATGATTCGAAGGATGTGGATGCAGAAATAGCGATGGCAGAAACAACGCCCTGTGAATGGCCAGTTGCACCAGCGAAATGATCGCGGAGCTCGCCCGGAGTGAACCCGGAGACGTGACAGGTGACAAGGTACTGCACTAGCTGAGTGAGACCGATCAAGGGAAGCGAGACTGGAATAGAGGCAAGATATTCAACAGGGGGACGAGGAGACGTGCCTGCGAGCCATGCCGCGACATTCATGCCGTAATTGTAAAAGCTGCAACCCTGACGGGATGCTACGAGGGGAAGCAGAACGTCATTGGTTATTGATGTGATTATGGGAGAAATGTAAGGCTTGTAAATGTCGTGCAGCGACTGAAGCTCGTCAAAGTAGACTTCGTTGGTCCCTTGGCCACCAAAAAGCGCATATATGGATGCTTCGGTGTCATCAGCAGCTGTGAAGAGGGCAGAAGCAGGGGGTCCGGGAATATCTGCAACATTATGGTTCTCTAGGGTAGCACGTGCAGCAAAGTAAGCTGCAAGAATTCCAGTGCGGACCTCGGTATCGAACGAGTTTACGAAAGAGTAGAGGTCGGTATCGGTAAGATATGAGGAGACGAAATGTGTGAACACGCTAGTGAGCAGAGAGGTGCGTGCATTTGTGCAGTCTGATGCATCTGAAGTCCTCTGTGCAATGAAAGCGAGGAAACGTGCAAAGAGATCTACGTAGGCCTGTAATGGGCGTTCTGGGTCAACGGCGGTCTCTACGACATCGACGCGTTGCTGTGACAAAATGAAGTCATCTCTAAGGACTTCAGCAGCGATCCACTCGTCTATTTGGGTAGAGACGGGAATGGAGATCTGAAAACGCCAATTTAAACAAGGGATAGATGATATAGAAAAATGGCGCGTACTCTAACATTTGCGATGGATATTACTAGTGGACGGGTAGCAAATTGGTTTTCGTGAACGGCGTCCCCGTTCTGAACAGACATTTTGGAGGATATAATAGACGTCGGGAACGACGTGCGGAAGGGGAGTGAAAGAAGGAGAGTAGGGTTCAGAGTTTACTTTATATCTGGTACTCCCCAGTGTATTTGGATTATCCCAATTTTTTTTGGTTTCAGGCGTCAACTCCCCCAAAAACTGTATGCAAGTCACGTGATTACGTAATAATTTAGCGGTTAACTAACCAATAAATTTCACGAACTTTATCTACTGCAGCGTGTTCATCGATATGGACCTCCATGATAATCAGTCTTGGTCCTGAGCATGTTCTCATCTACTCTCCTCGTGACAATCCATTCATGCACTTCAGCTTTCTCATGCAAAGCTGGTGGTAACTGGCAGTTACAGAAATCTATTCATCGCTAGTTCCCGTGTCATTATTTAAGACACGTACTCTAGCTCCTGTCTCTTGAGTCAGTACCCACACAACGGAAAATGAGACATGCATCGAGGCAAATGCAAAGCAGACACGTTTGTTTAATTCAACTCTGTATCAACATGTGTTGTTTTACTTACATGATGTCCTTTCCATCAGCGCACATCGATCGATTAGCTCAGATAGGTCGTGCTCCAGCTTTGAACCCCGCGTGTTCACGCAGCCTATGTCGATACTCAGCGCTGGTCTAGGTAATTTTGATCTGGACTCAGTATGACAGACTAGATCGAGACAACGCTAGCATGAAGTATATCTCATTCCAACAGTACGACGTCTTCATTGTTCGAGTGATTATTAAATCCATCAATCTTCCTCTCCGTACGCGGTTAGTAATCTCAAAGGGGTCGTTCTCATTCACCCAATCCTCAGTGCATTTCTGTCTCACCGTCATGATGTCTTCCCCCATTAATCAGTCATGATCACAAACGGCACTACCCGTCTTTCCTCGTGTCAGTGATTTTATCTAAAGGGGTGGTTCTCGTTCACCGCAACCCGTTTGAAATAACAGATCGAATGCATTGTAATGTTTCATACGGATGCTTTTTTTATCCCCGCGGCACAACAATACTTGTGTTGGTCGAGGTTTCATCTGTGGGTGTCGCTTGTCAGTCAAGTACTCTTCCCATCTTCATACCTATCACTTGATCATTACACAAGAGTCTCAAGTTCCACCGTGACATGACGATCTATCAGTTCTCAGCAAAAAATGGACATTCAGAGGATTGAACTCTGGACCTTATACATGCTAGTATGCAAAGCATACGCGCTACCACTGCGCTAAATGCCCATGAATAAGCGCCGAAGGTCGTGCGGCGAGGATTGGAAACGAATTGAGTCGATCATTCGATGCCCATCACCTTCGACACTGGTTCATGAGACCTGCCAGTTCAACAATCAATCATTTCATGTCCAACAAATACTGCATGATGATTAAGATCACAATAATAATATTAGGATCACGGCCCAAAGAACGTACTAATTAAAAGTTCAACCGTACAACTTAGGGTAAGGCTGGCATGGAAATTCACATCAACCAACACCGACCATGTGCACGAACTAAGTACTCAGCCGTTGCTACGGGTGTCAAATACATGGTCGAAAATTATAACTCAATCAAAGCTATATGACAAACTGCAGATAAAGATGCAACATAACATTGTTCTTTCGAAGTGAACGTTCAATAAAGAAGATCGCCTGTCCATCTACCACCGCATGCAGAGAAAAACACGGGGATTGACAGAGGACTAGCTGTGAACAGAATGCCATGGCTGTGATCTATATTGGCTATGGAGTCCGCATAGGGTATGTGTCCGAGTGAGAAGGAACCAGCTAGCATGGGGGGATCGTGATGTTTTTCAGGTTTTTGCTATCAATAGACATCAGCATTGCACAAAGATAACGTGGAGTGAGTAAATTTACTTGGAGTCGAACAAGCCCCAGTATCCCTAACGAGCAAGGGTGAGATCAGCATGACGAAACCAAACCATATTGAACGTTACCTCTACGCCACCATACGTTGTGTTCTGCAAGGCAAAGTCAGACCCCACTTCTGAACATTACGAGTGCAAGCTTACCTTCCAGGGCTCGTCACTGAACTGTTGTCGTACATTGTAGTGAGCACAATTTATGTTAACGTTGGGAGACGAATACGCACCTCGAAGAAGAAGTATCCGGTTCCATTTTTGGTGGCTAGTGACACGACATTGAGCTTTTATTATCCTTGCTCATGTGAGAAGAAGCGCATACCTTGGCATGCGAAATCGTTTATAAATATCTGCATGAGATTAACAATCAGTGTGTCATAGCGTGGAAAAAGAAGAATGAATCGCACCTGCAAGTTGTCCGTTGAAGCGAGCGAAGGTCCATCATTTGGGTTGGCATTGAAAGAAGAAGTGCCCTGTAGTACAGATTAAATGAGTCAGGAATGAAAGAGAAAGACAACAGACAGTTGGCCAGCCAGTCTCAGCAATGAACATCTTCGGTTTGTTTGGAAGAGACTGAGCAAGAGCATAGTCCGTGGTGTTGAAGAAGTCGGCCGTCCAGGCGGCAGCGTTCTCAATCGATTGATTGGCGAACCATGGGTGGACGTTCGCCATCTGCACAATATAAGCAGGCGTCATAAACAATACATAGAGGGACACAGACCCCATAATCAACGGCAGATAGAACTTCGTTATTGAAATAACTTCCAGCATCTGCATTACCAACTAAGATGTTACTCAAACCCATTGAAGAGAGCATTGAACGAGTATCGCTGATCCAGGGTACCAGCATCGCCGCGGCTGTGGCAAAATAATTAGAATGTTTTTTATCAGGGAAAAAAACTATGAACTCGCCTGCCTGTCCTGCTACTCCGTTGGGATCCGACTGCCCTTGCTGTGTGATGTAACTAAGTATCGGTTTAGCCAACGGGTTGAATTTCAGAAACGAGTGCTAACTCAAGGATGAATTCATTGCCGACTGTAATACCGAGCACGTTGGCTCCACCGTACTGTTGAAGTGCAGTTTGAATTTCGCCTTTTTGGCGTGTATATGCAGCCCCGTTGTCGTTGACAGCGGGGTAGTTGCCGAGGTAAACAGACATGTTGACCTTGGTAGCCTGAATGGCGGCAAGCTGCAAAAAGTGTAGATAGATACGTCAAACATAGTCCACATGGTTACTTACAACAAGGGAGGACTGATTGCAGTCGGCGCCATAAAGACGAATAGTCTGGCCATAAGAGAATAAGTGCATGGCATATAAGACACCATCGAAACACCCACCGTTGTGATCTGAGATAGCAGCTATAGATCGTGTAAGCGAGCAAGCGCTCGGAAATACCCCTCGAAAGACCTACCTGGATATCCTCAATGACCTCCGCTGCGGTACTTTAGACACATTCTAACTAAGATTAGGTGATTGTACACACTTAAAGTATTGCCACAGTCGGGAAGCTGTGAGCCCAGTGGAGTATACGCGATGCCGTAGAACGAGTTGACCAGAGCAGTATTCTTGGGGAAATTACTAGGATCGTTGGGGTTCGTCCCAGCTGGGACGGCGCTGCTCGAACTCGAACTCGAGCTGTTGTTTGAGCTCTTTTTCGAGAGTGTGACGCCAACCGCGACACCAGCAGCGATCAGTGCGACAAGGGTGAGTATCGAGCCAATGACCTTTCCAGCAGGACGTTAAGTGGTCAAGCGTTACATAGGTTGAGAGTGAAACTCACGATCCATCTTGAGCGTTTGCTCGCCTTCTGCGACTGCTCCAGCCAGTCGCTGTTTCGGCCTTCGATGTTCTGGTAGTTGGTTTGTGGGACGGGCATGTAGGGCACGGTTGAGATGGGCTGGCCTGCAAGTGGATGATGTGTTGGATTCCTGAGCGTCGGCTCCGTTGAGAGATTGTGCGACGAGTCGAAAGGCGAATGAGCGTGGGTGGCCTGCGCAGCAGAAATTTAGTTGTGTACGTAGGTGCAAGGAAGAGACTATGAGAAATTGTGGAGAGGCGGAAAAATTGAACCAGCTGAATTCCAAGCGAACTTGAATTTCAGACTGGACACTCCACAATCACATACAAGTGATATATATATCCAACAACATCATGCGAATGGTAACGGGGGTTCTTACTACGCCTGACGATGAGGTATCATAGCCTTGTAGGGTTGGACTGGTGCTCATCTGGGTGTCCCTGTAGGGCACCTGTTGCATCGTCATCGTACTCGAGTACCCGCCTTGTTGCATTTTTGCAAGTCAAGTATATAGAAGAAAGGAACGTTGTTGGAGCTGGTCAATCCTCTCCCTGCCTTCTTTAATTTCATGTGCCTCGTGAGGGCCGTGCCCCGTCAGAGGCCAACAAGGATTGCCGTTTCTTGTTTGACCCAGGCTCGATGGCGACAGGTGTCAAATAGACAAAATTAGATATGCTGCGGAATTGACACATATTTGCCCTGACCGAGCCTCAGGCTGGTCCACCGCGGGTGTAAAAACAAGTGTCCACTTTGTTATCTCCCGAAGTAAGTACTACAACAGCCCAAATGTGTACATAGAAAACTGAAATGCAATTGTCCAGACGGGCGATCTGGAACTCGGCACAGAAACGCCATGTCCGTCGCGAGGTATATCAATGTCACAAACTTCCAGATGACTCCACTTCACCCACCCGCATGACCCCCAGATGCAGTTGGGTGACGCGGCTGAGCTGATGCTCGCTTCTGTTTTCTGAGCACCCTAGCGCGATGCTTCTCGTCATCTGTGCTGCTTCGATTAGAGGGCAGCGTCCGACTTCGACTCACTCCTACTGCGGCGGGACCTGAACCTTGGCTTACAGGGCGGGATGTTGGTGACTCCAAAACAGGCGACAATTGTCCACTATCAACATCTTCTGTTTTGTCGAGCGAATCTGAGGGAAAAGATGTGGCACAAACACAAAGGGGGTGCCCTCGGACTTCAGCGACGGTCCAATTCATGCGCGGCCCCCAGGAATGACCCACCAGTGTGTTCCAGCGTTGTGCGGCGCCGGGAAATGCGCCGTCTCTCACGGCCGACAAGCTTCCAGCCTCCAGCGATTGGCATGTGTTCGTCATCTGAACTAGGCACAACAACAAGATCCGAGTCTTCCTCGCTTGGTACCTGTGTGTGCGCATGGTGGGGCCTTGGTGGTGGCCTCCACGAGGAGCTCGGCTCCGATCGTGGCGGTGGTGGTATGTCGAGTAAGAACCAATCCTGTTGCGCAATGAGGAATTCGAGAACACGTTGGCTGAGCGCGTGCTCTCCAGGGGACATTTCATGATTAGGATGGGATATAAGGCCGGGCCGGAAAATCACCGCGAGATCTGCCCAGGAGAATAATGAGAATAAAGATAGTCGCAGAGGAGTTTGGCGTACTTGTGGCAGTCATAAGATTCTTATCTGATTTTCGTGCAAATACTGATAATAAATCCAATACGTAGAGAAGAAGGTATTGATTTGCGCGGGGCATACGTTGAATTAGACGTTTGTACGTTGCAATCACTTCATCATGATTGAATGGTTTCTTTCCTGCACAGGCTCGAGTTCAGCTTGTACCTTAAGCTTTCAGAACTCCTTACCCAAAACATCCCGGAACTAGTTGAGAAGTCGTCAGCGCCAATCAACAAAGGAAGCAGCATACACTCACATCGTGATACATATCATGTGGTATTACAGGTTCCTGGGTGGGGCATAAGTACGCGCAGCACGGAGCGTGGAGCGCCACTGACAGGCATCTGAGTTAAATATCTACGAAAGACGCTTGCGACATCATGTGTTGTAAAGTGTTCATTTTTCCAGTCCAGCGATTTCCCGTACTGATAACGAAAATAGTGTATCAATTAGACCACATAGTGTTACATAGGAGCAATCTGTACGCACCCGTGGCGGTGTCTCGAAAGCGGCTTGTAGATCTCGCATGCGCTTGGTAGAACCATTGACACGAAACGTCCCCTCTACCTCTGTAGCTGATTGACACAGAGTGTTTAGATCAAATTTTACACCACACACACCAAAACTGACCATTTTCCTTGAGATAGAGACCACTATAGGAGTCAGGGTACACAACTGGTCAAGGCAGTACTAGGCAGCTCCACTCACCATTTCGCCACAACGACAGGGATGTAGCCCCAGACGTACAGCTCTCCATTTGCATTGGCAGTCGAAATCTGCACGCTGGCATATCTCAGACTCTCTTTGAGTGGTTTCTGGAAGACGGGATGTTCCTCCTGATCTACAGCTGGATAATAGATTGGAAATTAGTCAAGGTCATGGACCGGAGTTCAGGATAGCACATACATCTAGTCGAGTCGGAGTCCTTTTTGCGATTCTGAGCATGGGTGAATTGAGTCCACCACTTGAGGAGGCCTGCTTTGGTTGGCGGGGGGCTGTCTGAAGGCATGTTTGAAGGTTGAGGGGGGCTATGCCTAGAGTCAGGGATAGGGAGGGTATTAGCCCTGCGGGATTGTTGGGACCTTGAGAGGAAGCCGAGAGGGAATAAGCGTCGAAAGGTGGCCAGCACGTGCCACGATGAGTTGAATAGAGAATACTTTGGGGACGGTGGAATATGGTCGTGACCCGCAAGTGCTTCTTCGGAGCACAGCCACACACAGCACTAAAATGCAAGCACGGGCCTGATGACCTATCTTTGAAAAAAAATCATGCTATGTACTTATAATGTTCGCTGTTCGCTGTAGACAAATGGAAGTTGATGCAATAATTTTTAACCTATACATTGCATTCTCGAATTCTGATCCAGAGCAGGTCTAGCTAAGTCTAGTCTTTGTCTGTGCCACAATTCGGTGCATCTCATTCCCTTGTCGATAGGGGAGCAATTGCAGGGCCGACTCAGATCAATCGTACGTCTGCAATTTTGCTCGGGCAGGGCTGCTCACTGAGCGCTTAGGCCTTAGGCCCGGAGACTCCCGTTACTACGAATTTGCAGTCTGTTCCGTTGGCCATCGTTTTGTTGCCAGCGCTGGTTGCCCCGGTTGCGACGGTCGGTGATAGCTCGGGTGATTTTCACGTGGTCGATATATTTGCATCCGGATCCGGGGACATGGGGTGGCCCAGTGCCTTCACATCTTTCTGTTTCTCCCTTCTTTCTGCCCCATATACATCATGATCCAATGTACAGACGTGTTTGCGAAGCTGCTCGGCGTTCTGAAAGTCATCGAGGCTCGCCCTACCACCCTCTCTCTTGAAGCAGCAGCCGCAAGCGTAGTGGCGTTAATGATTGTCCTAAGGTACCTAACTGTGAAACAATCAAAGCTCATAACAGATTACTCGAAGGTAGCGAGGAAAGTCGCTGATGACGGTGTCGAGTTTGATGAGTGGGACTTTATCATCGTTGGAGGAGGTATGACGTTCCATACTAGTAGCCACATTTCTTATGCCCCAAACGCGCCTATGTAGGCACAGCAGGATGTGTTTTGGCATCCCGTCTCTCCGAAGACCCAAAGCTGCGAGTTCTGCTTATTGAGGCTGGTGGAAGGTCAGCATCTTCAAGTGTACCGCTTGCTTCTGAAATGTTGATGTTCTTCATAGCTCCCAAAATGTCGCGCCAAGCAAGATTCCTGTTGCGTTCGCTAAATTAATGCGCAGTCCATGGGACTACCATCTTTATACCGAGCCCCAGAAACATGCAGGAAACAAGAAAAAATTCTGGCCTCGCGGTAAGTTGAATTCCTCGACTTCCCAATTGTCATACTAATCCCCGTTCAGCCAAACTTCTCGGAGGATGTAAGTAGTCGTTCTCCCTGACTAGACATATTTTGATGTTCCTCAGGCTCTGCTATTAATGCAATGATGTGAGTTATAATGCATCTTCCCGTGGGTTGACTTATTTGTGTTATCATAGTGCACAATACGGCGCACCGTCTGATTTCGACGAATGGGCGGAAATTGCTGGCGACCAATCCTGGTCTTGGAACAATTTCAGCAAGCACGTAGTTCGTTTCTCGTTATTCCTGACTTTTGATAACTCTGTTGCTCAGGTACATCCGTAAATTCGAGAAATACAACCCAGACCCGCGCTTCCCTCACGTTGATCCACTCCTTCGTGGTGTCGATGGACCTGTTGAGATTGGGTACAGCGCCCACATATGGCCAGGCAGCAAAGCTTTTATTGATGCAAGCATCAACGCCGGCATCCCTTTCTCGCCCGATTTCTGCACGACTAAGGGGACAAAGGGGACAAATAAGGCGAGTCTTTACAGATTCTGCCGATTTGAAGTGTCAAGGCTTACTAGCACCGGTCCTTAATATGGCGCAGATCAGTGCGTTCATTAATGACTATCAGGATCACCGAGTGCTGAATGACTGACTCGCAGTGACTTACATCAACAGCAAGAGCACTCGTGTAACTACAGAGTCGGCATATCTCACTGATGATGTTCTTGCTCGTCCAAATTTGAAAGTCGTCACCCACGCGCGCGTCTCCAAAGTTCTCTTTGATACTTCCGGTGGTATTCCACGTGCCACTGGTGTCGAGTTTGCCAGTAAATCTCGTACGAATAAAGTCGGACCCAAGTTCCGTGCACAGGCGACCAAGGAAGTCATTGTATCGTGCGTGACTGTTTGATATGCCCTAAACAACTATTTACCCTCCTTAGCGGTGGTGCCATACACTCTCCGCAGATCTTGATGCTTTCTGGCATTGGTCCAGCAACGCAGCTTTCACGTCACAACATTCCGGTCGTGCTCGACGTTCCCAGCGTAGGGGCTAACCTCATGGATCACCCATCAGTCAATATCCGGTTCAGGGACAAAACAGGAAGTACATTTCACCATTTTACGCCTCACAGTTTAAATACCGCGCGCTTGTTGGTGCGCGACTTGCTGCGATATAACCTGTGGGGCACCGGCCCACTCGCTTCTAACGTTCGTCAAGTTTTACTTGCGCTCACATCACCAGTACTGAATAGTATAATAGGTCGGCGAGTCTGTAGCATTCTTCCGATCAGACGACCAAGTGCTCTTCCCGCCCGCTGAGTACAACAATGACCTCGAAGACGCCAATTCAGGCCCAGACGCACCCGACCTCGAGGTCATCATGTGTGCTGGCGCAGTACATTCACACAACATACCACTCAGCCCAAAGCTCCAGGCATTTCAGATGATGATTGTCTTATTACGGTAAGTCATCAATGCTTCTACTTCAAACTCGACCCAGACGTTCTGGGCCGTTAGTCCCACAAGTAAAGGATCGCTCCTTCTCAAGTCTGCTGACCCTTGGGAGCACCCGCTCATGGATCCCAGGTAGGCTAACACGGTTACTTGCGAACTCACTCTGTATCTAATGCGGGCTAGCTACCTCGAAACAAAACACGATGTCGACGTACTCGTTCGAGGCGTCCGCGCTGCCCTTAAAATCGCACATACAGCGCCCATGACCTCTATCACCGACGTGAACGCCGCGCACCACCCTGAACTTGACCACCATCTCTCCAGTCTAAGCGATGCAGAACTTGCAGATGTTGTTCGAGACCGTGTGGAGTCGGTGTATCACCCGATAGGAACATGTTCGATGGGAGCTGGCGGCGTCGTGGACTCAGAGTTGCGTGTGAAGGGTACTCAGGGGCTCCGGGTGTGCGATGCAAGTGTTTTCCCTAAATTGGTCTCAGGTCACCCAGTATGTGAAAGCTCTGAAAGGTGGCCGTGGAAGCTGACAGAGATCTAGACTGGTGCGGTTATTGCGACAGCCGAAAAGTTGGCGGATATTATCAAGGCTCGTTACGCATAAAGCGTTGGCCGCTCCTCGGCGGTTTATGTACTAAGTTTTTGTGGTATGATGTTGATTTTCAGGCCTTTGACGTGTATTGTACTTACTATGTGCTTGTGTGTTATCTGACAATTGAATGGATTGCTGTACACTTTCTTGAATGGTCAAACTTTGTCGACATCTTGGCCTTCTTTTTCACACCTATGGCAACAACTCCGAGCACCTTATATTGCCTACCCATTCTGAGGGGATCAACCAGCCTGTCTGCACCATCTTCAATTGCCTTTTCCCTCTCTTAAGAGTCAGCCAAATGCACAAGAGCAGCAGCCCAGATTTCTATGCCCATGCATGTGAGGAAGTTGCATTGGGAGTTTGGACCATGCATCTAGACTATACATCACATAGCACACAATGTGAGGACCAGATAATATATGACACATTGTCTTGTGACACTTATTGTCATCATGATACTGTAGTATTTCACTCGATTCAGCACCACCTGTGATGCATGACACACTACACCATTTTGTTGCATTGGCATTTGAGGGTGTGACACATGACAATGCAGAAAATTTCGGCAAAAGTTAATTTCGACCATGCACATTGTACTCATGCTCCTTTTGGCAGCATCACAACAGCAAGACAGAGCAGTAGAATTTTCTGCCATCCATGACAGTTCATAGTAGGAATTTGTCAATCCTTGATATGACCTGTGACAAGCATCAAATTTCGACCCGGCAGAATGGTTTGTGATGCGTGACAGATGAATCAAGTGAAATACTACAGTATTAGCTAGTAGCAAGCTAACAAAGTAGTTCTAAGATGGTCAAAAACAGGATGGTCTGACCCTGAGCTCCCAGCATGCAGATGTTTGATGAGTGCCTCACAGTGTTCTATGGTGATAGTAGGATGAGCCACCTTCATTCTCTCTTCACTATGTTTGTCCTTGATTCACGACACAGTTGCAATTGCCTGGCGCACATCTTCATGGATGGTGAGGTAAGCAGATTTTGCAGCCTGGGTACTCTGTTCACTATCAAAGTGGTGTAGAGACACAATCCTGAGTAGCCTCATAAAGGCCCATTTTTTGATGTAGGTCAAACCTACTGCAATACTCATGCAAGGTGACAGTAGCACGACAATGTGACATTTGCGCGACCAACATGACTAAGGTGACACTATGCAACTTGCGTGTGCCTTAGGTGCATTTCCCACACCTAAGTGCCCAATGGTGCCTGACTTCCCAGTGTCTATTTCCCACCTCAGGCAGTACTTCTCGGTGGCAATCAAGGGTCTTTTAGACCCGGTTTCTATGTTATGGGAAACTGGGCTGAAAGACCCTTCATCCGAGAGGATCCGCCGTATGTAAATATAGCTACAATCTAAAAATATCAATTTGCCTCGTTGCCACCTGCTGTACGCTGCTCTGGTGCAGTGCGCTCCTCCTGCGCGTCCCGTTGAAATTTAGATACCTTGACTATTATGCCTTACATGTTGTCCAAGAGCATCCGATGCCACCTCAATGACAATGGTCACTTGTCACTTAGCCATTTTTCTCAACTCCTCTGCTCCAGCCATCAAGATATCATGGCCCCTCGTATGGGTACCCGCGCTGCTCAACCTGGCACGTCATCTGGGCTGGGTACCCACTTTTCCAGCCCACGGAAACCTAGAGACAAGCGGAAAACCCAGGCACTTGTTGAAGTGCCAGGTCAGAAGGCTAAACAACGTCAGTTGCTTGCCAAGATGGCAAGTCTACTCACCGGTTCAGCGACTCGGAAGCCTGAAGAAACTCCACCTGTCCTGCCAGAGACAGAAACGGATGCCGTGGTTCTCGAGGACAATGCTAACGATGCTTGGGAAGATGTCCCTGAACCTCATGACAATTGCTCTCCCCAATCTCCTTCTCAATCCACACCGAGTCGTCGTACCCAGCCTGATCTCACATCTACTCGCTTGTATGACAGCTGGAAAGCTCTTATTCCTACACTAGTTGAGGTCCAACTAGACTACACTGCATGGACACTAGGTGCGCCTCTTGAACGAACGCCAAAGGTTCTGTCTTTGTGCACCTCGCACACATGTGCACAAAAACGCACATCTCTTACCTGTCTCTTTTTTGACTGTAAGTACTCGGTCGCATTCTTTGACTTAAATCAGCTAATTTCTTTCTAGATTTTGTCTCCATTGATGCATTGAGCTGTAGATGCGCAAACTTAGCACAGACACTTGTTTTCCATGGCTTATTCCCTACTGCACCCTCCCAGCCCCGAATGGCTATATCCGTCGAGTTGCTCGCCTTCTATTGCTCTCTTTTTCAGCGCTCATGCGATGCTGTCAATGCACTTGCATCTGCACTTCACACGCACTACGTCCGACGAGGATACCGAATAACAAATGGAAAGGTACGTGTTTGTCGACTTTGATGCTTGTTCAGTTACTCACATGAATGAACCAGGGCGAAGTTATTCAAGAACCTTTCCGCCGGAGTCTAGGTCATGCTATTCAGTGGTTCGATGTTTTGCAGATAGAGGTCGAGCGCCAGTTAGAAGCGGCTATACAAACTTGTCGTGATCGCGTAGAAGCTTCACGAGCAACTCCTGCACATCCGCAATCCCCTGGAGCCAGAGAAGAGAAGGGACTGCGGGAGCGCTGTGCTTCCATCCTCATACAACGCTGTCCAGCTTGTTTTGGGGGTGTTCGATTTGGCCGAGACTTGATCAAAGGAGGTGATATCCATGTCGCTACTGATGGAAATTTTCACCACCGACACCGGCGTTCAGCGGGAGATTCACCACATTTTTACGACCCTTCTTATTTCCTTCCAAAGGTGCAGGTCGACGCTATCGGTCATCAAATCACTCGAAGTCGCAAGTCCACGCCTAAACTGCACGTATCGCATGTGCCAAATGAGGCGATTGATCTGTGTGAAAATTCCTACGAAGCAGTGGATGGCAAGAAGCAAAAGGCAGCTATGGATAGCTTTGACGATACGAGACTCATGGCGCTCATCTGCCGCCATGACATACCCTTATTTTTTGCCAATATTGACAGTCCTGGTGAGCAACAAAAGTATTCAGTTGCACTGATCAACCATCTCTTTTCATTGTTACCTCGGAGTGCTACTGTCGTCACTCTCTATGACGTGGGGTGTGTCTTATCACGGTCGTTAAATCAGGTCAGTCTTAATTCGTTCGCCTGTCGCATTGAACTGTCATTAATTGCCAATAGTACGACATCTTGCCAGACTCTATCATACAACGCTTACGGTTTGCAACTACTGCAATGCACGCCTACGGTCATGAATGGGCTTGTCAGCTTGTTTACAATCCGCGAATGATTGCTGGTCTGGGCTTGTCCGATGGTGAGGGGACGGAGAGACTCTGGTCAAGATTCGTTCGACTGATCGGCATACAGCGGTCATCTTCGGTATGTTCTCGTGTGTTGTTTCGAATTCTGCTCACATTCACACAACAGAGACAACGTCGTCTGTGGCTAATTGATCGGCATGCTGGAGCAATTGGCCTTGAGATGCGTGCCGATCTCAGGGACTGGATCAGGCGACGACTCAGGCGTGGTGTGGAGGATCAAGGTACAGCTGCCCGGAAGCTTCTCGAGGAGTGTGAAGTTGCCGTGAGTGATTTGCGAAAAGAATGGGCAATGCAGAAGGAGTCACAGCTTTCAATCCGCGCTCGTATGTAAAGTTCCTCGCGATCATCATGGCCCTCCTGATGTTCTGGCATAGATGCTCCGGCTCGTCTCAAGAAAGAGTTGGACACCATCCTTGCTCTGCAAGCGGACCTTGATGCTTCAGACAAAGCTCTACAGACAACGAGGGACACAATTGTGAAAGGTGAGATGTCGGAGGACACCCGTGATGCAATTGAAAGTCTCGAACGAGTGCATGAGCGTCTAATGCACAAAGTGGAAGTATTATATGCTTCGCTCAATGTTCAGGACAGGTTCCCGGAACTAGACGGCTTGAACCTCGAGTTTGTTCGAACATTGCTATTAGCACGCGATCTCAAGATGAACATTCGCAAGCGTGCCATTGGCAGCTTCTTCGAGTGGGATAAGCTTGATCGTGCAGTAGGAGGGTCACAGCAAGCACTCGGTAAGGTGAAATATGATTTTGAACAACTTGACCTGATGTTGCGTATTAGGTACAAAACTCCACCAACAGACTCAAAAAGCGATTGCAAAACGCCAGCCAGCATTAATGGCTGCTCTCCGTAAATTCAATGCCTATTGTGAGCGTCTGGAAGCCCTTTATGATCCGCATTGCGGCATTCCTCTTCCCACACCTCTCCCGACAAAACTAACCGACCTACGCAATGATCACAGTTTGATGGAAGACATATGGATCACACCTTCCACTGGAAAGGTTCCCCGCTGGTTGGATGATCAAGACGTTCGCGATGGCATTCGTGCAATGTTGAAGAGAGATAGATGTGTTGAAGAGCAGCAACGTCTTGGTCTGGAGGCGGACAATCTCTGCAGATGGTTCAGCGACGAGCTCTCAGCACTAGAACTCGCCCTTTTGACACCAGGTTGTAAGTATCATACCTTCCCTTGTTCTTGTCTGATCTCACAGTGCATTTGCAGATGAAAAATTCCTTGTCCCGCTTCGCCAGCAACAGGAGCACCTTCAGTACATCCAGACTCGTTGGACGACCTCACTTGCATCTGCGGCACGATTTGCATCTCGCGCAACGGATGCTGTATCTTTGGCCCGGAAGCTCTCAGGCGTCTCAGAGGAGCGTCCGCTTCATTGGATCAATACGTATGCTGTCTCTTATGTTGTACCTACCAAAGACGAAGAGCCTGGACCAGAAATATTTTCTGACGCCGATCACACAGCTTTGCAACCTGAAGATGCTGCCCTTGTAGACATTCTGACTGCCGGAGTCCCTGGTGATGAGGATGACGATATCGACATCATCGTGAATGATCCCGGAGCCAAACTTTGTTGGCGAATCCCTGAAGTAGCATGGTTTTTCTACTGTTCACACTACAGTCTATGCTTACGAGTCTTCTAGGACATCACATTCGACCAAACACCTCTACCAGAAGCGGGGATCATTATTCCAGGTACCATCAAAGAACGAGTATCTGCACCTCGCTTTGGATGTCCTCGTCAAGTATTTGAGCCAAAGGACATCGCACTTCTTGCTTCTCGGACTGCACTACTCAACGACAGTTGCATTAATGGGTGTACAGTTCTTCTTTACTTAGAGGCGGTGCAATTGTCTCCAATGGCTGAACAGTATGCCATCCTTTCAACCCACGACCTCCCGCGCATCCGATACAATGCCCCTGATGATGTTCTATGGCGCAATATGTCATGGACATCTTACTGGACGAAAGAGGTGTGGATTCTTCCCATACATAGGCCTTCAGATGTTGGCCACTGGGTTCTATGCATCATTCACCTTCAAAGCAAGGAACTCCATCTCTTCGACAGCTTCGCTGAGCGGAAGCCATGGAAAAGTGACACCAAGGTTCGTGAGCTTCCTCTAATAGATTTTTGCATGACTAAATTCATCCAGGACATCATGAAATTAATCACTCGTCTTCTGAGTATCGCTCGACAACATGATCGTGTTTTTAATGTCAACATCGACTTCAATGGATGGCTCGCACGTCCTCTAGTGGTAAGTATGGTCACAACCTTGATGGTGCGAAACATGGCCTCATCTTATATGTTATAGATTAATGCACTCCAGACAAATGGCTTTGACTGTGGTGTCTGGGTGCTTGCCATGATTGCGGCGACACTGCATGGGTACCACTGCACGGCTCTTGGAGAGGGAGACATGCACATGTTTCGATATTATCTCAGAACACTCGTGCTTCAAATTCCTGTATTCTAACTAGATAATACTACTGTCCAATGCATATGGATTCGATCCCGTCATCATCGCGTGCACTTCGTTGTGATAATGATAGATTCTTCGAGCACGCCACTGTAGGAGGCACTGAGCCATCACACAGTGTCTCTCGCAATCTTCCATACTATCAACATACTCATCCAACATTGCCCACTGCCTCAAGAGTACATCAAGAGCTTCCCTCAACTCGGCACAAAGATCCAG
Source organism: Suillus luteus UH-Slu-Lm8-n1 (assembly GCA_000827255.1). Taxonomy (NCBI): domain Eukaryota; kingdom Fungi; phylum Basidiomycota; class Agaricomycetes; order Boletales; family Suillaceae; genus Suillus; species Suillus luteus. Next base: position 33,476 of record KN835361.1, read on the forward strand.
CGCTCCTCCTGAACTGTGCCTCTTAGCACGCTCATAGACTTCCTCCTTCTCCATTCGAAATCGTCGACCATGGATCACCTGGACAAGGTTTTCTGTCCAGCGAGCTTCTGCTGGGGTCTCTAAAGGTCGAGGAGTGTGGTATGGTGGATCAACATCCCATTGCGCAAGATCTGATTCGTCAAGGTTGTCAGCGCTTTGTGATGCTTGTTGAAATAGGTAGGTGTCTGGAAGATCTGCTCTTGCGAGGTTGATTAAATCGGATGGAAGGGATGACAGCTCAACATTGAAATCAAGAGCGGGTGATTTGGAAGCATGAGTGAGGGACTTTGTCGAACCCTTTCGACTGTGGGCTTTGGCATATGTGCGCGAATTCCAAAGTCGACGAGTGTTTTTACCTCTGTACGCGCAGTGTTAGTACTTAGATAAGAAATATGCAAAGCAAGAGTTCTCTGGACCTATCGGATCGACTATACTTTGCTGTGTGTTGACGTGTTGCAGCAGTTTTATCAGTGAGAGTGAGGTGTTTTGCTCTCCGCCCCATAGGTAAAGAGGTAAAGAAGTCTAAAGAAGTCTAAAGCAATTGAAACGAGTGAGTGGGCAACATTTGAGAGTTGGTTTATTTGACCAGATACCATTTGAATTAAAAAATGTGTCAATACCATTAGAACCGGCATGTCATGGAGCATCTTAATATGCGCACTAGATGTTTTTTTGGGTACATTGGAGGTATGGGGACATGTTTTTTATGTATGAACATCGTTATCCATACGCTGATTGGCTGATCAGATTTGGCTGTGCAGAATAGTCATCTCAACGTGCCGCCGCAGTGCCTCGGGTGCAACGTGCACCTCACATAGTCCTGATGCCCTCTCGTCCCTCTCCCATCCGTCAGTAGGTTGTCCTATTGACTGTAACGGCGTTTTGACTTTTGACTTCTCTTCAATATTGTCGTCAAATTTAGGTGGATCCCGATGCCATCCTTTTGGGCAAGTCGAATGTGATAGTAGGTACCTCCCATGAGCCTTTTCAACCATTGAGCATGCTCTACTGATTCTCACGATTTTTCCCCCAGCAGACCATGTCGACGATTGTTGTCAATAGTGCACTCTTCACTCAAAATCCAGAACTCACTGTCATCAATTGGAAGCATCCTCGATACAACAATGCTGCGAGGTCGTTGACAGACGACTCTGTCCTTCACGTGTACAAGGACGTTTTCTACAATGTTCCAGGTGTGTCATTTAACTAATGTATCTCTATTAAAATGTCACAATACTCCAGTACAACTCAAACCCCGTCAAGAAGCGTACTGTGTGACGCGTGGGGTTTACATTGGTGTAGTGGCGGGCTGGTGAGCGCAGAATTATTCGAGGCGCTTGTTTTATTTAATCTTTTTGACATAGGGAGAATGCGCTTAATTGCGTTCTCGGTGTCCCTGGCGCCATTCATTTTCGCGTTGATTCAATCGCAATTGGGGAGGAGAAAATCAGGAATGCTATTGATGAAGGATGTATTGAAATGGTGGAGCCCTGGGCGAGTCCAGACTTGTACAAGTAGTAACTACATAGGTATTGAATGAAGTCTTGCGCTTGAATTGTGTGCGAGCATGTACAAATGCTCGCGGGGATGAAACGGAGGCTCCTGTAGGTCATATTAATATGGTGAAGATGAGAGAGAGGCTCGAGAGGCTCACAGTTCACAACTGCAGGCTGCGAGCTTATAAGCTCATCAACTTCTTGTTCTTCTTCCTCGGCAGCACTCATAACAGCGATCTGGGGGATCAGCTGGCTGCGACTGGGTCCAACAGGGGGACGTTGCCGAGTTGGCCGGCTGGATCCAATGGGGGGACGTTGCTGAGTCCGTCGACTGGGTCCAATGGGAGGACGTTCCTGAGTCGCCTTCAACTTCCAGGCGGGAGGCGCCGGTGGGAGTTCTATGAAGACTCGGAGTCTGCGCGGATTAGGTGATGTGGTGTTAGAACTTGAAGCAGAAGTATTGCCCAGACGGGTCAGCCCACGCCTGTCTATCCGGCCATTGGCAAACACTCGTCGGCCGCGAGTGTGTGATGAATTTGCAGTGGGCGCTTGTCCAATGATGACGGGGACACGTGATTTTGCGAGACTTTTGCGGGCGTCTGTTGGAATAGATTTGATGGTGAGGACGTTGTTCTTGAGGGCATCAGCAAGTTTGAAGCGTTCAAGGGTGGTGAGGTCATTTATGCCCTTGCTCCTCACAACTGTTGGACGTGTCTCGCCAGGCATGAGAATGTCCTCGGGGTAGTTTTCAAGGATGTACCCACGATGGGCTAGAACCATAGGTAGAGTCTTCCATGGGATGGTTCCCCCTCGTCCTTCCAAAGTCCCTGTATAATATTTAGCTGTTCTTCACTATGATCTGACTGTGAGACTTACCGAGAAGCGCGGTGAGCCCACCAGCAATGCAAGGTACACCCTCAAGCAGCCTCCATCCCTCAGGATCCCGCACTTCTCGCTTCTCCATCCATTTATCCAACACTTCCTGCTCGTCGACCTGGTAGCGCGATGACATGCGTTGGAGAATTAAGTCGAGCTGCGTGAAATCCATGAGTCCAGTTAATGTGAGCTTAAGAGGGAGTAGCGCGGAGGATTGACATTGACAACGCATTGATAAGATGTGTGCTTCCATCGATAATCGATGACTTCGTGAATTCTGGATGAAGTAATGATCCGGGAGGTGATTGATGCATCAGCCCTCCAAAGCCTCCCACGGGCTGTCCCGCCCCCCGACTCACAACCGCGTCTTGTCATTCCTCCCCTCCCATCAAAAGTTCTCTCTGTAGGGTTTCTTGCATGACAGCCAATGCCAGGCAAAGCGAAATAAAGACTCACATGCTTATTGGCTGATTAAGGTGCACGCAGGAACCTCTTGTCTAACCATTGTCTAACCTCCTGCGCCCTCAGATGCTCCAGTGCCTCCCACCCAAGTCGGAGGATCCCTCATCATTTAGCCATTTCCATGGTTTTTCAAGCCTTCCTGGAGGAGTGCAGAATAGTCATCCTCAACGTGCTGCCACAGTGCCTCGGGTGCAACGGCGTTTTGTCTTCTGACTTCTCTTCTTTTACAGAATTTTGGTCGCAAATTTTCTTTGTGAATCTCATTTGTTGCTCTGGCACATCCGAGTCCACCATGGACTATGAAAGCAAAGGGCGCCGTGGGCATTTTCTTCCTCCTACCCTCATTGTCGTCTGTTCAGGCTCTACAAAAAGAGCATTTTTCTCCTGCGAACGCTGAAGGTGAGTCGTCGACAATCACACAATCTTCAGTGTAACATTTAATGCTAAAGCACGTACACAGTGTCCAGAAATGTCACATCCCAACCCAGAGGACCCTGACTACAACTGGGAGCAATTTGGTGGTGGTCGATACGTATCTCCTCCCGCTGCCCAGACTCCCACTCGTTTACGTGCACACATCAAACCGACTGCACGTGATTCTGGCCTTGTCAAAAATGCTCAGGGTAGGAGAGCGAAACTTGTCACCGATCCTCTGGACGAGAGTGGTGAAGTCAATCCCTCAGCTCAGAATGTCCAGCCTGAGACAGGACAATTGCCTACTCCCGTCTTACAGCAAGAGCTCCCAAACAACTCCGCGCAGGGTAGGCAAGGCTTATATGGTGATGTACCACGCCGAGCTGTGTCGCGTGAACTGCCGTGTGAGCCCCAGCGGCATCCTTCACGTGAATCCCAGCGATATCCTTCAGGCCCACGTGAACCTCTCAATCCTCAGCAACCTCAGCCTAACATTATCCTTCCGCAACCTCCCCTTGCTACTATGCAGGGAACACACACACCTGTGGGGTTGAACAGCGGGCAGGATCTCCACGCTGCCCCACTTAACACTGGACCGAGTGCTGATGCTCTCGGAGTGCTAGGTCTTCCCCGGGCCAGTCCCATAGATGACTTCAGTGCAGGGACTTCCACTATGTTCGACGGCACACATCGTCCATTCACTGCCGATACCGAATTTGACTTCTCATCGCTTGATGTTCCATGGGATCCTGTGGGCGGGGACTTCGCTCTAGGCAATATGTACGATGGCCGCGCGGATTTACCAGAGACACGAGTTATCCCCCCCACGCCTGCAAAGACTCCACCTTCCTTCGGTGCTCAACCTGGTGCGCAAGATGCTTTCCAAAGCCATGATGACACGGGAGAATCTTTAGCTGGTGCACTGGTTGGTCGTAGAACAGACGAGGTGAACGTATTGTTGGAGGAGAATTTCAAAGCCATCGATGGCATATTCAATGATCTCGTCGCAAAAACCGGCTTACCTTTGCAGCAAGTCTCTCACGCGTATCACAAGGCCCGTGGACGAATTCATTCCGCGTTCAATCATTGGAACACATATGGCCACTACTTGAAAGTGAACCGAAAGCAGGAGCTACGAAGACTTGGCAATATTGAGGTAGCTGATGCTGCTCAGATTACGCCAGCAATCCGAGCCGAATGCTACAAGGCGTTCCGAGCGGCTTTTCCGGACACATGGCAAGAAATCCTCGAGACATTTGAGCAGGTAGAGGTGAGGTCAGTTGGACCTCAGACAGTTTCACAGCGAACGCAGGAATTCAGTAAGATTTGGAGAAAAGTCGTGACCACGGTGCGTCCAACACTTCATACATCAAAATGATGTGCTGACCTTACTTTTAGGTGGACACCGCTGCTGCCAAACATGGCTTCGAAGCTGTCTTTATCATATGCGGAAAGGTAGTCAATCAGGACACCTCACTTGGGTATATACACGAAACACCGGGTGCAGAAAGTGTAAGTCATTCTTCCGTTCGTATACACCAGAGTCCTTACTCAACACTTTTAGTTTTGGCAAACACGCTGCCGAGCTGACAAAGACGCGATGATCGGGCATTTAAAAGCCCATGTATAGTAAGTCCATGGCTCCAATGTAGACCGCTTTTGAATTCTAACTCACCATTCTAGCAACCTCGCATCCCTCGCTGTGGTTGAGGACATGTATCCTGATGGCACACCGAGCATGAACGAGGATGAGCTGCGACCCAAGCGTAAATCAGCCAAAGTGTCAGCAGACGCTCCAGATGCCATGAAAGTTGACCCGGATGCTCTGGAGGTGTCTGACAGTGGTGACTGGCAACTCCAGGTCGATGTTCTTCAATGCATCAAGGGTGGCATAACTGCGCTATTCAGTGAGTATCTATTCCTTTTGGTATTGTTGCTTGATGTTCGCTTACCATTCTTAAGAGGAGCTTGGTGGGAAACTCACTGTCCGCTCAGGCAATTTCCCTTGGAAGAAGCTCCGCAATGACCTTGACCGTCAAGGGTTCGTTATGGAAGGCTACCCAGAGGACATTCTTATGCCAGGAGAGACACGCAGCGCCAATGCAAGGAGTAAGGGGATCAACGACCTCGACAAACGGGAACAAATCATCCTTGCAGAAGCCTTAAAATCTGGAACGCTGGTGATCAAATGTGGGCCCACAGGTACAAACTCATTTATATATTCTTAACCTATGCTAATTTCTAAATAGGTCCAGAGGCCAAAGACAACAGTCGACCTGTCATCATTGGGGAGGCTCCCCCACCACACTCTAGTCACTTACACGGCCGGCGGTTGCTTGCCAATGGCATCATGGATCATGAAGGACCATCTCGTCTCCGGCCAAGTGCAGCGACCACCAAAGTCAGGAAGCCGAATGGCAGTGTGCCCATCGCTCCCCCCATAGTCGTCGAGGACGATTCTCCCACTTCCACCATAGTTCGTCGGAAAAACCTCGTAGTTTCGGTCGACATACCTCCTGCACGCCCCTTTAAGGTAGTCAGGCCGCCGAAATCACAGGTGACACCAGTTGACATACCTCCTGCACGTCCATTTAAGGTAGTCAGGCCGCCGAAATCAAAGCTGACACCAGCACCTTCTAATGTCATCACTCTCAATGAGTCCGTGAAGGCATCCTCTGGATCTGAGGGAGATAACTCAGAATATCATGACCTTCCACAAGACGATGAGTCTGATTATGAGGAAGAACTTCCGTCCCGCAAACGCAAGGCAAGGACCATTGGCAGCACTCACAGACTTAAGCGCCGTGTGCCGTCCAGTGATGTCGAGTTGATTGAGCAGCCGCAGCCCAAGGGAAAGGGAAAAGATACTGTGTTGCAGAAGGAGAGGGCAAGGGTACGTTATTGTGAGCTCACCTCCGATTCTGAAGAGGAAAAGAAGGAAGGTATGTAAGGTTCATCTCTGTCACCTGTATATCATGCTCACCATAACACTTTTTCATAGTTGATGCGCCTTTGCGACTCCGAGACGGTCCAGTACGTTCAAAGCCTGGGCCGAAGCCAAAGATGATTATTCCTGGTTCGGCTGCAGCAGCTAAACAAGTTGCTTTCTATGAAGGTGGGATGCTTCATACGTATGATTCATCAAGAGCATCAGGACCCTCGGGAGCATCGGACGTGCGCGAATCATCGAGAGCAGCAGCAGCTCCATCAGGAGCATTGGAGGTGCGCGAATCATCGAGAGCAGTAAGCGCAGGAGTGTCACCAGAGCCGTCTGCCCCCTCGTCTCCATCACCTCAATTTCAGCAACCTCCGCACTCATTGGTTCCACCATCATACGACCAGCGCAGCCCTGCCCTCCAAACTGCACCATATAATTACGGTCATGGCAGGACCCTTCCAGCACCTTCATATGGGCAACATCTTGATGTGCTGCAAGGTCGGAACTATCCTGACCCACACCGTGATCAGATCACCTACCAACGGACTGCTCAACCTCTTCTAACCACGAATCAGAGTTTGGGTGTCAACACTGTCGGTTACAACCATGCCCAGTATGCTCCTCGCGATGACATGTATACACACCTTGCATCCCATCACGCTAACGCTACTCACACAGAAGCTTATATGACTCGTTCACCTGCTCATCAACAACATGTGGAAAACTACGGTACTCCTGCGCTGGTATTTTCTCAGCAGCAGCAGCAATATTCGGACGTTTATGGTCGTGTACCTGCTCGCGCACCTTCTCGCGCACCCTCTCGTGCACCTTCTCATGCCCCTACTCCTCAACAGCACAGGGAGACTTATGACATCCATGCGCCGGCTCATCAACCACCTGCCTCTCAACAGCATACAGGGACATACAACACTCGTGTGCCTGCTCCTCAACAAGGACCTGTGGATGGCAGGGTACCATATAACCTGGGCGAACAGTGGCAGCCTCACTATGGGCCACAAACACCACGCTCTAGTCAGAGGATGAGCCCTTTACCTGCTCTAATGGGGTACTCATCATCGCTGCCTCAGTCTGAAGGCAACTAGTAGACATCACCTCTTGTTTTTTGGAATGCTTTCCTCCATAGCACCGTGCTCTTGATGTTTCCGTCATCCTTGCTTTTGATGGTGTTCTTGATATTTCCGTATGTCCATACCTCACTCATTGCTTTGATCGCGTGTTCTTGATGTCTTGTATGTTAATATCTCACTCATGCTTGCTCATTGTACAATTGACTTCGATGATAGTTTACTTATGTACTTTCATGTGCTGATAATTCAATTGTTTCTGGTTGAATGAAATGCTTCGGACGTTTGTGAAATGAGATTTGAAGTCCCACTGAAGAAGATACATCTAAGGTTCATGATGCAGGAACATTTAGAACAAACCTGGCCTGGCATGAGAACAACAAACATCGAGATCAGACATCCCTGGCATGGGAACAACGAACATTGAGATCAAACATCAGACAATGGAAAAGTTAAGTCACTGAAAGGGATGCACTCGAGGCTTGTATTGATTAAAAAACATTCAAAACAAACATTAAATAACGGAAAGGTCGAGTCGTTGAGTTGACCAAGATGCACGTGAGGCTCGTGAAGCGCCTGGCACAGTGAGTATGGTCAGAAAAGGCGAAAAAAAAAATGTTTAGAACGACCTCACCGGGTTTATTGTTTGACGGTGGCTAGACGGCTGTGAGCAACGGTAGTGGACAGCGCTATGTGAGATGCACACGAGGGATGTGAAGCACAGTGAGTATGGTCAGAAAAGGTGAAAAAAACTATTTAGAAGAAGTTTATTGTTTGACGGTGGCTAGACGGCTGTGAGTAAGGGAAGTGGACAGCGCTATGCAAGATGCATACGAGGGATGTGAAGATCTATACATACCATATATGGCAGTGAGTGAGGGCAAAGGGCACAGACCCACGAGAGCCTCTGCGCGAACTTGAGTCAAAAACCCTCTCAAGGGCGGGAGCCTATTGTAGCACCTGGTGGAGACCCTCTTGGGGACAATGGTCTTTCAGCCTAGTTTCCCATGACATAGAAACTGGGTCTGAAAGATCGTGGGAACAGCTTTGAAGTGGTGCCAAGGGTGCTATTTCCATGTCCAACCAAGCTCCTAGGTACATATTTCCCCTTTTATCATTTATTTCTTTATGGTACCATGTGTATTTCATTATGGACCTTTAGTTACATCACTTTAGCGCTACCTATTCAGTTCCATGTGTACTTATATATAGGTTTTCTGCCTTCTTACCTTACTTTACTTTTACCTGACTTGAGACTACACTTTACATTTTACCTTGACACTCAGTACCGCAATTTTGATTATGTTCTGAACAATACATCTTCCACTTTGCAAGGTGCAACATTCCCGCGCTTTGTGCACCTATAGCGCCTTATTCTCATGCCTGTCACCTTATTCCCGTGCCATGCACATTCCCCTAGAGTTGTCACCAGTGGATACTTAGCTTTCCTTGCATCCCCTAAGGGACAAGCCTATCGCACTCTTACTCTTCCCTTCAATATTTATATCAGCTGCACCCTCAGCTGAGTTGAAGATCCTTCAGTGGTAATGATGAGAATTATGAAAGGAGAGATGATGAACTACAAAAGTGATGCCAGTGAAAGTTAGTACAGCTTATAAAACAAGGAAAAGACTCGCATTCAAGTATTAAGTATGTTTTCAGTTCAGTCTTGGTTTTGTCTGATAACTCTTTCCATGCAAAGTCTGCAAGAGCTTTCAAATAAGCAAGGTCACTGATTTAATTTAGCTACAGTTAAAAGGCAAGAATTATGCACCGTCTAGTGCATGGCTTGCCACTTGCCATTCTATCATCATGTCCTTCTATGATGTTGAATGAGCATCTTTTTCCTTTATTTAGGTTTTGAGGTCCTCTATTCACTTCTCATGGACCTTTATTGTTACAGTAACGTTGACACCCCCTATCATTTTCCTTATCTCCATGGACTTACGGCCACGTTGCCTTGTATTCGTATAGCCTCGGCTCTTATCTCTGACTCATGGCGCCTCATGGCCTTATCTTTGACTCAATATGACTCCGCTTATCTCTGACTCATTCGGCTGCGCTGCCTTGTACCATATCCGGTTATTGCCTACCTTTCATGGACTTACTGATACTTGACGAACCTACCCTAAAGTCATTCCATTCCACTATATATACTCGTCATGTATCGTAGTTGTTCTTTACTTTAATCTACTTGGTTTTACCCTTGAAACCAGATCCTCACTTAAGCTTCACAACTTAAGTGTCTATCTCTTGATCTACCCTAGAGCACTCCTCTTCGGTAGCCTGATTATCGATCGTCTTACAAGGTGCCAGCCCTTGAAGACCAAGCCCTTGAATTTCCCTTGTTTGGGAAATCAACGCCTTACGTGACATAGCTCTTGTGTGAGCTCGTAAGGAGAACCATCCAAGTTCGTAACATTTATTTGCTTCTTAAGGTCCTTTATCTCCTTCTCCTGATCTTTTGC